>SNQN01002109.1:22234-62819 GCA_008642245.1 Bassia scoparia | reverse complement strand
TTCAACGAGATACTCCTGAATTTGGAAAACCGAAGTCCATTCTAGGCCTCTTTCATGTTCTCCTAAGCACTCCTATTCCGAGGATGTGACCTTGCTTGTCTTCCTTTGAAAAGTCTAAGCTCTAGGCCTCATTCAGTGGTTCTCTCTTAGACGATGACTTTGAGAGATTCTTGCCTTTCACTCCGATGCAGGTCTGATTCTAGACCAAATCGATTTCGCGCATCCCTATGAAGCTCTCTCTTCCCTTTGACAATTTGAAAATCGAGCCCTATAGACTGCAATCTAGCGTCTTTCCAGGTCCTACAGGTATAATTCCCGCGCAGATCATGGTAAACGGGACTGATATATGAGAGTCTATCCTCTCCGGTGCGAGTACCGGCGCCTGTACCGATTAGTCGATCTCAATGTAAGACTGTTTGCTTCTCCTTCATTCAAGTAATCTTAGAGCAAAAGGTGATCATTACGGACGGTACACTACTTAATCATCTTTCCGCAGACGACAGACGTATGAAAAACGAGACCAAACTCGTCACAAAGTGACTGTTGTCTTTTATCAGGTATTCACCTTGATACCTAATCCGTAGCTTTCGCTACACACGTAAGATCCCCTTCAAGCAGACAAGAAGCCCCCAACTGAAATCCTAAGCCCTACCATATGATGACAATCCCCGACCCCCCCAGCAGACTTTTGAGACAACGGTTTGCGGTGCTTACCGATTAAACATTAGGAAGGTGAACTGAATATTACACAACATAATCTTCTCCAATAAATGCTACAACCCAAAGTAGGATCCTTAATGGAACTCTGAAGTCCTTGAAGTGACCAAAGAATAGGCTTTGCCTGTCTTAAGTCGAAGTAAATTAAGCATAAGGTCCAAACACTTTATGTGGGCCTACAGGTTCAAAACTGTGTGCTAAAAACCGAGGTTGTCAATGATGTGTTCAAACTCAGGCTTCCTATGCAGGGTCTAAACTGCCAAAACCATAATCGAATTCCTTTAGGCAAGTTCAAGCACTCAAGAGCCTCAAATATTTAAATTTTAATCTGAATGCTCGAACTCCGAGAAAGAGCTTCCTACGCATCCTTACGAATCAGGCCAACAGTAGTTCTGATGAATGATTTGAGACAATGCCTCGTGTAGAGGCTTTTTGGTTTTATGTCGTGCGCTGTAATTCTTGAGGTTGAAAAGCTCGATGATTACGAAGTGACCCCGCAGTGACCGCACAGTTGCTTTTAGACCTTGCGTTGTTTAATTGGGGCTTTACACTATGGATTTGGATTTTGAAATTGATTGCCATTTTTTTTTTTATGAAACTCTTTGTACTTTGAACTTGATTTTTGCTTTTTCTTTTTTTTTGCCCAATTTTATTCTTTTTTCTTTTCTTCTTTTCCGTTTCTTTTCCTACGCACCGTTTCGCCAAAGGTTAGTAGATGTGGGTGATGAAGAAAATAGGCTAATTATAGTTGTTTGTGCTCAAAATATGCAGGTTTTTATCTTGATGTGACAAAGGAATGGGGAATAAAGGGGGGCAGGGTCATGTGTGGAGCTGTGAAGAAGGCCTCTCTTGGCATTGTTCAAATTAAATAATTGAATCAGCATTAAGATTAAAACCAATTGGGCCAATGAGTGGACTTGCATAGGAATTAGAAAATAATATTGCCAAAAATGAATCATTTATGCTGAAGTACGCGTTATTGCTATATAGGAAGACTACATAGACTCAAGACATGAATTGAAAGGACACATGGCTAGACTAAACCTCTATGACTCAATCAGAGAACCGCGGCAGACGATGACCCCACGCCCTTGGGTGATCATAGGCTTTTGATTTATGGTGCTTATGTTTTTCCAGTTGCCACGACATAATTGGCTTTTTTGTTGTGCGATATGGAGGCGTCAAAAACATGCTTTTGTGAGTAGGATTTGTTTGACTTCTTGCCTGCTTGGCCCCAGAGACAAGTTAACGAGTCTTTCTATCTTGCCTGAAATTCAAAGAATTACACTTAAAGCCAAAACAAAAAGAATGTCTACTTGAAAACTCTTAAGAACAACCTAACTCAACTTAGGTCTGGACTTAAGAATCTGAACTCAAAGTAACTGAATGCGGCTAGACCTAAATCTATTAAGGTCGCAGACTCGAGACAAGATTCAAACCTAAGATGTCCTATTTCTAGAATAAGAACCTCTGAGACCTACAGCCACTTGAAATTGAATGTCTAGGTTAGTCTATGATCGAAAACCTCTAGTTCCCAGTTTTAAGGTTCTATTAGATTAACTGAGTGAAACTAATTCAGATCAAGGCTCTTGGTTAAGTGGATCGAACCTAATTCAACTTAAGGTTCTTGAATTGGGAATTGAATTGAACCTAATTCAATTTAAGTTTTTGAATTGAATTGAATTGAAATCCTAATTAGGTTTACAGTTCAAAAGGTCGAATCTAATCAGGCTTAAATTCTTCGATTGAATGAACCTAGTCACGATTCTAGCGCAAATGGTAGGTTTGAAATTTGACTTGGATTTGAAGGGCCCTAAGCTCAATCAACAAAATTCATGTCTTAACCATAGATTAAGAACTGGCTTAGTTAAGAAAATTGTACTGAACAAAGAGTCACAAGTAACAAGCACATTGATTGGAAACACAAAACCAATTTATTCCACTTAAGGCAGGATCTAAATGAACTATAATCGGCTTGGTTAAGTCTGATAGTTGACAATGCCTAAGAGTAGGCTGGGTCCAATTTCCCACCACAAACATTGGTGATATGCGAGATACCCCCTATATGCACGCATCTCGTAAACGTGCATTACGCTCAGCATGCGCATAGACTTACCTACCATGTGATCAATTAACCACATGCACCAAAAGATAAAAGCCCCCTTAAGGTTATCTCAGAGCATAGAACATGCCCATATTGAGACCAAGGTGCCTTTAGACATACCCTATTCGAAGGTACACAAGCAAAATATACAACTCTGATTAGCAATATGAACTACGAGACTTTCAGCTTTCCACTCAACAAAGGGTGATTTTCCCCAGTGAAGTCGCAAAAACTGTAGGCTTCGCCCCGCCTCTAGGCACAGGCGTTCTCTCAAGCTTCAGTGTCATGGAGTTGAGCCATGGAATCCGATGTGAATGCGTTGGGTGTCTCACCTCGATTGAGATCGCCACCGTGGCCTGATAGGTTATTCAACGACGCCCGAAACATTGTCCAATTAATGGCCCCACGCTCCAAACAAGTAAAACCATCGTGGGTCGCTGACATGGTGAACGAATCAGATCTGTAACCCAATTCAGCCCGCAATTACCCGGCCTCTACCTTCATTGTAGTCCATAAATCATAACAATTAATTTCAAAGGCCTACTTTGATTTGACTTGAAAGTGCATGATACTAGTGGAGACTATGACATAACAAAAGAAAACAACGAAACCAAAAGACCTACCAACACAATAACTAGAAACTACACACCCACCACACCCGCCAGCTCAACAACTAACTCGCACACCAACCGACTACACATGTAATAAGTGCTTAGAAAACCGTTCGTCCATGATTATCCTTGACTTTAATTGACAAACGATTTAAATTCCCGTCTTGTTTAAACAAATATATACAAGTGATTGATATCATTATACATAAGAGACATGAAAAAAACAACAAAGTTAGAAGGCAAATTATATGTAAGTCGCGCCCTCTCACCTTATCACTGCAAACAATCAAAATATTAGAAATAAAACTCAAAGAAATCGCTCTTCTCGATGAATTGCTAATAGAACGAACAAACACGTTAGTATTACAATATAATATGTAAATAATGAAAGCAGCAAAAACCATGGAAACCAATTGAAAAATATGAATAAAAACCTAGCAATTTACATGAACGATTAACAAGTGAGTTTCTACCATTGGTTTAATGAAATTAAAACTTAAAATAATGGTAATCAAATTTAAAAGAGACAAAAGGAATTGAAAAAGAGGGAAGAAAGTTTTGGTAGTAATCTCAGATTTATACCTTATTTCGCTTGTTGTTCGAAGAATCATGCTTTGAATTGAAAATCGAATGTTTTTGAGTTTTAGTTTTTGAGATGTTTTGTGGACTTGATCTTGTGAAAATGTTGAATTTCTGAGTCGGTGAATGTGGTATATCAAGTCGTATGAAGTCGATCCAGTCGTTTTTCGAAACTGAGCAACCAGGAGTATTATAAGGCACGAGGCAAAACAGCTTAAGCAACCCTGCTTATAACGCTCCAGAATAGCGTATATACGTCATAGGAGCCTATATACGCTCATACTGACGCGTTATATACGCAGCTGCTTTCCTTAATTTTTTTGGCGAAAAAATCTTGTGTATTGCTGAGCGTATATACGCTCAAATTGGAGCGTATATACGCATCACTCCAGGACGTCTTATTACGCTCCATTTCAGCGTATATACGGCTCAATGTTTTGCGTATTTTTTCCCAAAAAATCTCGATAGTTGTGATTTCCTCCGATTTTATTCTGATTCCCTTGATTCGACGCACCTAGACACCCTTTGCTCTTCAAGCCAAGATTTCTAGAATGTTCTAGAAGGTTCCACGTATTTCCGGAGTATTTTTCTAATTATATCGCGTATTTTTCTGCTATTTTGCGTATTATAAACATGTGCAAAATTCTCATAGAAAATCATAGAAAAATCAGAAAAAATAAATTAAAAATATTGCGATTTCAGAAAAATTTACGACATATGGAAAACAAAAAACACAGAAAATCGGCCAGTTTAACTCGTTGAAAACCTGTTGAAAACCTCTCCAAAACCTTATTTTATCAAGAAAAAAACGAAGAACAATATGTTGCCTTGTAATGACCTCATGCTCAAATAATCGAGTACGACCTCACGTATTCCAACTTTCTGAGTTCAAAGCATCTTTTCCGAGTCGAAAACAAACGCCGAAACGCGGTATATTTCATCACGAGTACTCATTTGAACACATTTCAGGTGTCTACAAGCGTATATACGCTCCTGCTACCCTTCATAAAAAATTTTAACACATAGCGTATATACGTCCCCATCTGCATATATACGCCCCTACTGCCTCTCAAATAAAAAAAAATTATATATTTTATACCCCTGAGACCTTTATAGCCTCACATACCTGATTATAATACGTCTCTGACGTGCACCACATCAGCCAAACCTGTGGGCTCACTTTTCTTCAACCTTTTTCCGCTAAAACTTACGCTTGATATCATCGCGCCTATTTCGATCATCAACGGTAATTCAACTCCCCGAATATCAAACCAAACTTCAAATGCCCTACAAAATACAAACATGCCCCCAATCGCAAAAATTACAACAAAAATACCCTAATGGCAAAACCAAGATTAAGTCCCACAAAGCATTCCACGTCAACATTTCAAAGCAACCTCCAAACATACACTTCTTTCGGGTTTGGAATTTTCTCCCGCCACCAGAAAATGCCACATACACACTCTCTGTGAGTTTGGAATTTTGACTCCCGCCACCAGAAATTCCCATACACACATTCTCTCGGGTTTGAATTCTCCGCACAAAATCCACATACCACACTTCTCGTCGGGTGTGGAGTTTCTCCCGCAGAGGAAATACCGCATACAACATCCTCTGGTTTTGACATTACTATCGCACCAAGAAATTCCGCAAAACACATTCTCTTCGCACCAGAAATTCTACAGTACATATTCCCTCTTCGAGTTGTGGAATTTTCTCCCGCACCATAAATTCCACACAAGCAAATCCCTTCCGAGATACATGCAACATCCACAGGAAACATCTGACCCCACGACACGACTACAGTAAAAACTAACAGGTTTTGCAGTGAATACCGGCGAAAAGGCAACTCGGCGTGTCGCAGAACGTCTTGAGTTTGCCCCTCCGTCCCCAATCGACTATTTGACTTTCTTTCTTACGAGACTTTCGTCTCTCCAGACTCAGCAAAGTGGGGGCTCTCTTAACACCTAAATGTGTCTTCCCAAATGAAGTAACCGATGATAACACATATCACGTTTCGCTTACATGATCAAAAAGACGCAGTTTGAACTCTAAAAACCTTGAAATAGTAAGTCAAAAGCTCAAAATCATGTTGTTCGAAGGTCAAATAAGAGGCAAAAATATTTTCTTGTATTTCTTTTATTTATTTTCTATTTTAAGTATTTTCTACTTGTTAATTTCTTAAAATAATTTTATACTGGTGATTCATGATTTAATACTTTTCCATTTTCTCAATTTTCTTCTCATTTTTTCTGAGGTTCACGGATTTCTTAGACTATTTTCCGATTTTTTCACAATTTTCTATGAATTTACAATATTTACATAATCCAAGAATACGCAAGAAATACATAGAAAAATAAGAAAATAGCTTTAAAAATACCAAAAAAAAATACTTGAATTCTAGAACCCTCGTAGAACTATATTTCTTGCAAAATAAAGCTGATGTCTAGGTTCATGCAAAATCCAAAAGAAATAACCGAAAAATCATTAGTATAATCTGAAAATACCTGTGAGCGTATATACCGCTTCATTAACCGTATATACGCTCCTTATCGTACATACTCAACATCAGAAGAAGAATCAGAAATAATCAATGATATACACCCAACTGACATATATACGCTCCTCTGACCTATATATGCTACCTCTGAGCTTATATACGCTCGTTTGAGCGATATATATGCTCGTTTTGGTTTTTGTCCTATAAATACCCTCTTTCGCCTCATTATGGCTAGCTTCACATACTCTCTCCGCTCTACTCACTTACCTAATACTCTTACTACTAAAAACACATAATACGAGTCTAGCACTCTTTTTGAAATCAAATCACACGAGCGAAATCAGGTGTAACTCTGAGGTTACTCACCAAAACCTCCATTTCCCTCCTTTTAACTCTGATAATAACTATTTCATTTCAATTAAACACTAATAAGATGTAGAAACCTACCTTTCAATTCGTTGCATGTAAAACTCGATTAATTTTCCTTTTTCGTTTTTATAATGTCATTTACATTTCGTTCATTTCTTATCTATCGTCAATACTAACGTGTTATTGGTTATCTACGCGAAATCGATCAAAAGGCACTTTCATCCGTCAGATACTAACATTTTTGTTACTTGTTTAGCGACGATCTAAATGCTATTACTATATTCAATATATTCTAACTATTTGTTTGTTGCCTCCATGACAACGGTAAGGAATTGATGAATATTTATATCTGCATATTGTATATATGTTTGTGTTGCACTTCGTTATGATCTTTAAAATAAAGACCGAAATATGTGAATCTCATTAAATCAGATAACTATGACAACCGGCTTCTAGGCATCGTATTAATTTGATAATATCAAGTGTTCTACATTTCAGGATAGTAGCATTTGTGCATAATAGAAACCCATTTTTGTACTACTTTAGATTAGAACCAAATAAGCGTTTTTAAAATTTCTAAGATGTTGTCATCCAATAATCTGTTTAATGCATATTACAATGAGGACCGAGTAGAGCCGCTACATGCGGGCGATGGGTCAAGATCAATCCGTACCATGTCCCCAACCCACGAACTGTTTACTAGATCGCACCGTGGGCCATTCTTTGCACCAACGTTTCGGGCGTCCGTTATTAACCTAATAGGAATAGGCGATCCCCTTACTCAACAACCACTCCCCCAAACGCCTCACGTGCGTTCTGTGGCTCAAGCCCACAACACACACATTGATTGTAGCCCATCCCCGCGGAGTTGGCCACGTCATACAGGTACGACCATTTGAAACCCAATCCGCCTACCTGAGGCATCTATCTCGATCTCATTGTAGTTCAGAATCTACTATTCGTTCAAAAAAGGCTATCGATTTGACTAAAAATGTAAGTGTAACCAATATAACTACAAAAGTGATTTCTCTTATACCATGCACACTACCTAAACCTAATACGTATCACTTCAAAATAATACAAATTAAAAATGATGCTAAAATCCGATCGTTATAATTAAGCTGAATTAATCTGATTCAACAACCCGCTCTTGTTTAAAGATCAAAAGAGTCAATGGCAAGAATCAAGAATAACATGTACAAAAGAATTTAAAACTCAAATATATTAAATTCAAACTGACTTTGATTGCTACCAAAACAAGCGCGAAAAAGTTAAAGTCTCAAAAGCTTGCGTCCAAACGAATCCGCTTACTCACTATAAAAAGAAGAGAGAAAAGATAAGAAATTACCTTTAGTATTGCACCTAAAATCCACAAAGGTATTACTCCGAAAGCTTTACGAATTGAGACCTTTTATTTTTGGATGATTTGTTTTTGTGATATTTTGTGCTGAAGACAGAATTTTGAGAGCTTTGTTTGCACGTAGTTCGAAGGTTTATCGTTGATCTTTTTTGATTTCATTTATTATAATGATTTTCTTGATCGTAATTGATTCTTGTTTATGTTCGAATAAGCACCGAAGCATTATTTATATGCATATTTACGAAGGATATATAGCAAAAACGCAAATCGATATATGTTAAACAAAGAATTATATATCTATGTGAAACGTTATATACGCTTAGAGAAGCAGTTTATACGCTACTCCCAAGTGATATATACGCTCTCTGGTGACTATGGCTTTCCATCGCACCAAGTTAAATACATTTTTTGTTAATGTGTATCTTTCGTTCATCTGTTGTTTAATTTTGCATTTGATTTTCGAATCACTAGTTAGAAACAAATGCTAAAGCATCTTAACAAAAGCTCCAGTTATGAAAGCCTGGACTCTTAACTGATAAAGCTCCATTAATTGAAAAACCTGAGCTTTTAACTTTCTTAAAAGCTCCAGCTTTCAATAACTGGAGCTTTTAAGTATTTAAAAAGCTCCAAGCTTTCAACAAACTGAGCTTTTAATAAGCACAAGAAACATAAGTCTCTTATACCTTAAACACTTCTCAATCTCAAACCCTCAGTCCTCAGATCACGCCTCACCTCTCCTCCTTCTTCTCTCTTACTCAACTCGGTTCCTCGACAAATCCCCACCTTCTTCCTCTCTTCTTAGTCACAACTCACGACCATCGCTCCTTCTTTCCTCACAACCACCTTCACTTCCTTCTTCTCTCCTGATAAGATGCTGCCACGCGAACAGCGCATGTCCGACGACCACGCCGCCGCTCCTCTTTTGAAGGAGGATTGGTTGAATGTAATGTTAGTAGATCTAAGGTTTCTGAATCAACTTCTTATTTTTTTCAAATTTCCCTAATTTTCTTCAATATCTATAATTAAAACCCTAATTTCCCCCTTTTCTTTCTCTTTCTTCTCTTGCCACGTTTACGCATTTTTTCGTTGAAGAGTTCCCTTTAATGTTGTTTTTTAATTGTTTTTTTAGGGTTTTGTTATTTTTGGGGTGAGTTCGCAAAAATTACAAAGGAGTAATTTCATTTTTTGGCCTAATTTAGGGAAAAGATGAAAAAATTGATTTTTTTGATTATTCGCCTTGCATTTTGATATATAAATTAAATATTGAAATTTGACGATTCTTTTGATAACTGCCTTGTTTTCATTAAGGAGATTTTTTATTTGTTTACTTAATCATTGTTTTGCGGATATAGAATTATACTCGAGGAGTTTACCTTTCAATCTCGTTTTTGCTTTCGTTATGGCTTGTTGATTTAGTGTTTTGATCGAGGGTTCGTAGGTTTTTCTGGTTAGGTTTATTTTTGCCAAAATCTGGTTTAGGTTGCTTCGGTTTTTCTGGTGTACTTTTAATGTTAGTGTTTCTACGTTCTTATATTTTTTAGGCCAGGGATACTATTGGCGGATTCGATTGATCATTATTGCTAAATTTGAGTGTATACATTGATATTTTAGAGCCCTTTCAAGGATAAAACAAAGTAAGAACTCCAAATTTCATGTCGATAGAATTTTTTTTTCATTCTTTGTTCTAAGCTACGACTTTTCTTGTTAGTACTCGTTGTAATACGTATGATTTCTATTCAATTTAATCCCAAAATTCGCCCAAATTCTGACTCCCATTTCATTTTACGGATTGAATCAGCAAACCCACCCTTAACACCCCACCATTTTTCCCCTGTTCACCAAATCCAAATCTGTGGTGTGATATTCAGTTAAAAAAACCAGAATTATTTATAACACCATTATTATTATTATTATTAATATTAATATTATTATTATTATTAGAGTACCGACATTCATAATCCCATTCCAAACCTTTATACCAAGAGTTGCCTTGTAAAAATTTTTTGAAGAAATAAGTATATAAATACGAGAATGGTCAAGAACATTGAGTTAAACAGAGGTGAAGGAGGAACAAGAAGAAATGAATCAATTGCATTCAACAGTAAAATCATTACCCTCATTTGGCGTTGAAAATTGATTGGAATTTTGTTTGTCATGGTGTATATACCACTCATTCTCAAAACTTCATTATGTTCATGTTATCTCTATTCTTTTGACATCTATTACTGATGTTTTTAGATGTATTGTCCATGCATATTCCATCATATATGAATTCATGCAGAAACTAAGTTTTGGCATGATCGTTAAAACACCTCCCCAAAAACATTCGGGCAAACAGGTATGGTACTGGGAAGATTGTCACGAGTTCAGCCATTCTATATGTGCGTTTCTATCTTGCTTTTTTCTTATCTTTTTTATTATATTTTTGTAACCTCTGATTTTTGTAGTGATTACCGCGCCCATGCTGATAACAATATTTCATCAACTCATCATGTTGTAGGCAACAAAACTGATCTGAGTATCTCAAGCTGTTTCCACCGAGGGATGCTAGATGCTGAACGCGAAAGGGCAAGCCAATGAATCTATCATGGACAGCGATTTTTTTTTTTTATTTTTTTTTTTTTCTTTTTCTTATTTCTTTTTTTTTTTCTTTCTTTTTTTATATTTTTTTCTATTTATATCATCTTAAATATTATCTTTCTTCTTAATGTTTATTTTGATATATGTATATAAATTAAGAAATCTATGACTTTAGTTGAATTTTTTAATCTTATTATATCTTTACACAATTGGTTTGTTTTCTAAATCGTATTGTTATATATATTTTATTTTATTTTTTTATATATATATGAAAATTATAAGTATGATGATACTCGATCAATATATTATGAACTTTCACCGATTTTTTTTTTATTTAATCTGTTGCAACCACACAAAACAGACTCCACCGCTTATTACACAAAAGCCTGTGAGTGAGCCTAAAATTCGGATAAAAGCACCAGTGTTTTCAAAGAAAAACTGAGAGCTCTTAATGCACTTTAAAGCTCACCAGTTTTATGAAAAACTGGGCTTTAACTTCCATTAAAACGCTCCCAATTATTGCCTGGAGCTTTTAGTAATAACATTTAAAACCACCACCTCCAAAAGCACCCAGCGCCAAACATTCGAGGGCCACTTAAGTCGGAAAAAATGCTTGGAGTTTTGACCCTTTTTATCCACCTGGAATCTACCAACTATTGTCCGATAAATATCCTAGATCTGATTTTTGGTTTCATTAGAGATGAAGATTACTCTTATACAAATATTACGCATCAATACCCAAATTTTCTATATTCTCCTCTAGGAATTTCTAATTATTTTGCTTCGAAAACAGTTTTAAAAAACATTGCTCAAATCATAGAAATCAAAGAAAAAATCTGAAAAATCAATCTAAAAATGTTGGCAACTTAGAAAAATGAGAAAAAAAAATGAAAATTGAAATATTAGAACATACAACAACAAAATATTCTCACAGCAATCCTATAAAATAAGAAAAAACCATAAAAATAACTAAAAAATAAAAACTTTCGCCTAATTCAAATGAATTCTCGGTGAGATGGTTGCGACCTCAACTTGAATCAACTTGCTAGGGTTGTCGTTTATGACTCTGTCGCCAACTTTCAGATTCAAATCAATTCAACCCTGTCGTCGACCATTTTCACTCAAACCAACCTATTTCAATTTATGAGACACTTCTTGGTCTATACTAAATGACTAGGAAAAACTTAAAAATGGATTCCGCAGCTCTTTATGAAAACGAGTGCACTTCTACGTGGCGAGCTTCCTCTATCTCGATTTCAGTATCCATGATCCTCACATTCACCAAGCCATACCTCTACAATATGCAACATAAGAGACATTATGTTTCGCAGAATCAAGGTCACACCAAACTAATAACCCCGTGAGTAGAGGCGCCACTCGGAAACCCGGCCCGGGGAATCCCCGATGCCGTAGAAATAAATAAACCATAACACTACAAGACAGAAGGCCCGGTGGTTGAGTACAAAAAGTATTGAATTAAGACTTTATTTGTAGCTCGGTTCGGATTAAGCGACTTAACCCCAGGTACGCGACGGTCTTACCGGACCTACCTACTATCTTATCCACAACTCCAAAAAAAACCATAATCCAAAGAGAGCCTAGTCATACTCCCCAAACTTCGACAGCGAAGGAAAGCTGCCTTGTTTAGAATTGACCTTTCCTTCTCGATTTGGTCTAACTGTCCACGGCTTTAGTGTTAACTGTTTTTTTTCCGATAGTAGTATGGTACGAAAAAAAACCCTTCTGTAAAGGTTCGAAATGGTAAATCTCTGATTAAGGCTCTATTCCTTTCACACCACTTGCAAAATTCACTATTTTCCCAACTTGAATCTCGGGCTAAGTCGAGTGATTCCTCTTGGATCGTAGCTAGCTAAAAAAAGACATTTTTTTAAGTAGCTAAACGAGAGAAAGTCCCAATCCTGAATTCAGGAAAACTGCCCACTGCTTGGTCCCCGGGAAATTCAGCCTCGGATACATTACGATCGGCGATCAGCGCCACGGATACTTGTTTTGGTCTAATCGTGGAGCTACATTCTACAGATCGTTGAATTCATGACTATTCCCACCTCCTGTTTGTCTATCGCTCGACTAAACGGTTGATCTTTGGCTAAACGGAGAGGTTCACCATGATGAGACTTTTTTTCCCCCAAACCAATTAACCAATTAAATCCAATGTGCAATTCATCAATCTCTAAATCAATACAATCAGCATTTCTCACTTTCATTCCCTTTATAACTCCCCAATAAAACTATTAAAACTCTCACCACACAACAAATCTATGATGGCAACGGGTTAGGATTACCCTGCATGGAATCCTATAAATCTTATTTCAATCTCTGAAATTACAAAGTGAGATCCATATAAACCCGATTTCGTAAATCTGTAAATATTTTTGCAAGAGAGATCTGTATTTCTATTATTCGTCACTATCAAATTTTACTAGTATTTGTCCTAAACGGATCTAAAATCAATAGGAAATCACCAACTACGTAACACCATGAAACATTTACCTTCATCTTTAGTTTGATTCAAAACAACATTTATGCAACTAAGTCATCAACAATAAAATGATTTTTTCAACTTGAATATCAGTAAAATTTAAACAACCATAAACAATACAAAGTAACAAAAGCTTTAATAATTTAGTAACAATATAAAAAAATACTATTAAATTTGGAAAAGACATTCGAAAATTCAAGCCAAACAACAGATGTAGTTAAACTACTAGTTAGTAATAATCCTCATACCTTCAATTCACTAGCAAACACTCAATCAAGCATCGCTACAAAATATAAAGAAATCAAGGATGAGTACAACAACAGTGATCAACAATGAAGAGGTTCACTACAACAGCTATATAATCAATATTATTAAATGTTAGAACAAACATACAATGGTAAAAACAGCAAGATTCTTGCTCTTAACCTTTTTTTTTACCATATTTTTCGTTAGCTCTAGCACCTACCAGATCCTCGCACAAACAAGAGTAAACGCGCCTAAAATCCAATAATTTAATTAAAATAGGGAAGTAAATATAATCTAGGAACAATAAATACTCATATATTTCATACAATACATATTTCAAAATTCAACTGAATTCAAAGAACATGAGAATAATAATAGACCAGAAACACAATTCAAAAAATAAAATCAAAAGTGTGAGAAACTGATAGACCAACTATACAGTATTATTATCAGGAAGCAGAACTTGCTACTCAATAATATAAAGCAATGTCGTACCTGGCACCAACAGAAACAGATAACATACAGTCTTTTACTCTGTTCTAGAGAAGAAGAGAAACAATCACGCGCACGATATTATCCTAAGTGAAGAGCGGCTAATCTGGAGAGAGAAGAGTAGATAGGGCTACGGTGAATTAAGAAGGAGTAGAGTTATTTAAGGGGAGACGCGTTCCGATCAGAGTGTTGGATAAGTTTATAATTAAACCTTTTATATCAAAATATATCAAAAAAAGACCATGAAACCATATGTCCAAGTGTGGATATTGTTTTAGCAATCTGAGTATGAAAATGCCATGGATACAACGCTAATCAATACTGCTCCAATATATATTAATAAAATAGATTATATAAAAGAGTTAATGAATCTAGATTTTAATTCCAATACGTCACTATACCCGAATCTAAATTTTTTTTAAAGAATGAGTACTCCATATACCGGGAACCCTTTAGAGGTGATTTGTACTCGCCCAACAAAGTCAACCATTCCCAATTTTTTTTTTAAGTTCAGACTGATCATAGGCGAAGGCAACTCATCTCGTTACTAATTAATAGAGAAACCTCGCTAACGTAAAATATATCTCCTTAAAGTATGTTTAAGAAAGTATTCAATGAGGAAGTGTGAATGTATAGAGAAAATAAAAACACTGTGAAAAAATCAAAACTGATAAAAAGACAAACAGAGACTTAAACGAAAAAGGAAGAATCATCCAATTAAGTAGAATAAAAGTCAGAACTGTAGATTGAGATTTTTACCCTGCGGAAGATAGCACGAACATGGTATCTTGATCCAAGATTAAGAAATGAATTATGCTACGCTAATCAAGTATTACTGGCTGACTAAAGCAAATGTGGGCTATAAGGAAAGATAATAGCTAAAAAAGAATGAAGATGCTTCGTTTTGATGTATCGTTGATGTTTGAGTGTGTAGTGGTGTGATGTGTTAAGAAAAAGTGTGATGTCATCTGTCTATGACTCCGGAAGAGTCATCATTTTAGGCCTTCAATGGGTAGAACATGCCTCGGTATTTATTACGTTACTCTTTTGACATTTACCGATGCTTCTTTCTTGATTTATTTGGATCTCCGTTCTTTCCCCACGAAGGTCTCGCTCTTTTGTCTTGGATGTCTTCTTGGGCCTTTTCTTATGATGGTACATTTCATTGTGGATACTTCTCCCGTAATCCCTTATTGTAGAGCGCTTATGATTCCTATTATATCGCTAAGACGAATTCTAGTGAGAAACGCTAAAAGTATCGCTATACGGCCAGTCGTTTTTTATGTTTGCTGATCGTCGCCAGTTTAAAGTTACTGCAAGTTTCTTAGTTGCTATTGTCATGTTCTATTTGTCATCAGAAGTCAAAAAACAATAATTTTTTTAGAGTATCAAATACGCCCTAATTTGCTAATACGAATGCGAACTCTCTTGATCCTTGCGAATTAATGCCTCAAGTCATCTCAGAGGACTTATAACTCTGTGCATCATAGTAGCTTTTGTAGCAGAATATAGCGTATGACCTCTATAAATTATACTTATATGAAACAGTATACTTAATTGTAAGTCACTCTACTATGTCTTGCCAGAAGCTATACAATATGAAAGTTCGAAAGAAAGAGTGTTCTAGTCAGATATTACGCCACACTTAATCTGACGACAATCTTCAAGACATACCATTTACATTTTTAGGAAATACTTTAGAAACTTAAAGTTAATAAATTGTTTCCACTATCCCAATAAAAACCATAATCATTACCAAACCGTCTTGCTTAAGCCTGCTTATGATGCCTAAAGTATTCAAGTTTGTCATGTCTAACCATCACTAATAGTACTATTGACATTTAATATCATATAAAAATATAGTTACTATACTTGTGGAATAAAAGACATCATTTCTATGCAAACATATTTTCCATTAAAAATAATATTAAAATTTCAGAGTTACAGTGTAACAATGTAGGATAGCAATTGTTGTCGTACAAAAAGAGAAATTTAAAAAGTTACTACAATTAGACACTAGTTCTAACATTTAGATTTACGAGAGTTATAAAACCTGCAAAAAATAGAATTATGTTCATGGACAATTTACTTCACTAAAAGAATCATGAAGAGGAGCAACTTCAGTCACATGCTAACCATCTACATAGTTCCTCAGAGAGATCGATCTCCTCCTCATCATCACCTCTTACATCAATAAAGAAACTGCACTCTCGACCTAACGTAGGAATAATCTACATAGTGAAAGTTAATATAATAAGATGACAACGTATACAATGATATATAGATATAGGCCACTAGGAAATAGCGCTGTGAAGTTGATCTTCAGCGCATTGATCCTGGCAAATCAGCGATCTGACAGATACCCTCCCATTTTTCCTTTTATCAATCTGCTCCTACATACTCGCATTCACATCTCAAAAGGAAGCCTGCAATATCCCAGACTCTTCTCTACTTCCTATCTCTCTTTCCTCCTTTCGGAAAAGTCACAACCTCATCTATGCATAGTTTACTTGTCCTTTTGTAAAGCGGAGCACGCATCCCAGTGTTCAATTCACTGCCTGCAATTACTTGTAATCACATTGCCTATACTCATCCATACTTCTCATCTCCACACCAATCGCTCAGAGCTTGGTAGCGCCACACCTACTCATGGTTGATAAGTTTGAACTCTTCACCTCTCAGTGTCAGGCACCTTGTCAATCACCACTTTAAACTGCAATTAAGAGTTGCAGTATACGCTAGTCCTCATAATCTTCTCAGTAAAAGAAGAAAATAAAACGAGTCCTTACTCAAAACGACATAGACTAATCAAACGAAGTGAGAATGTAAAGAGCATAAATATAACACTTAAAGTTACGATCTAGGAAGCAAAATGAAGTCATAAGTACACCTTACTCGGATACAGTACCTAGTATAATATTTTCCCCTATGTGTCTCTGACCTTTACTTCCATTCAATATCCTTCAACATGTCATCATTCACCACGTGCGAAAAATCACGTAAGGAAAGACTTTAAAATTCTATGTAATTTTCCAAAAGAGCATCCTCATCACCCTCATTACTCTCGAAATCCACGGTATCTACATGCACGCATTAGTAATTTAGTTTACATGGATTATAATTCACTACCAAAACTTTCAGTTATCTAAAAACTCCTCGTAGTCAGGATATCTTCGATCGTACAGATTATTTTAGTGCTTTACCAAAATACTGTGGGTATAACTGCCTTTAGGAGAAAGATTTGCCAATTTAGCCATCTTTTGAAATATTTCACCATATAAATCTGAGAAAATATACGCGTTTCCAGACATGACTCCTAACCACTATATGAAGTACCAACATGACCCAAATGCTTGATAACCAGTTGGCCAAGATTTGATACCTTATGAATTAATGAAAATAGGCAGTACCGAGAGTAACAACAACAGACAATAGATAAATACATACAAGAAAACAAAAATAGAGAACACAAATACAAAACAAGAAAAGACAAGCAAAATATTGACAAGACATCCCATAAAAAAACATAAAATAATACTAAGAAACAAAACACAATAGAAAAAATAAACCAATATAGATATCTAGTAGAAACTAGAGATTAGTATAAGAAGAAAAAGTAAGTTAGCTTTGAGAGATTAATACGTCATTCGTAGTCAACCTTTCATCTCCACACTAACGAATTCTCCATCATAAAAAATCTCTCGCACTGACTTCCTTATTATAAAAAAATTAGCCTACTTTGCCTCCTTTGTCGTTGAGTAACTTTTAAAAGTGCCTCGCTATAAATTCAATCTTCTATTGCCTCAGTCTGTATAAATCTTCAAAAGATCCGATAACATCCATCAGCCTATCAACTAACTTTAGAACCTTTGTGCTCTTTAATACTGCCACCAGAATACTAGCTGTATGCCCAATAAACCAATTTAATATGAGTCGTTTTCGTTGTCTATCCCTTTAACTGATTACAGCCAATCTTACGCCCACGATGAGTCATAGAATGCAGAGAACGATATGCTCTATCTCTGCGATACTCGTCTACCCATCTTCGAATTCCCATTTACTATGATTTTTTCATGTATCTTCAGCTTGCCCATAGCTTTTGCAAAGCAATGCTATGAATGTACTTTTGATGTGAAGTCTTGAGCTACACATCAAACTCTTCTCCTGTGAACATTGAATGCAGAGATATCCACAAATAATATTAAAATCTTAGGTATATCCCAAATCTTTGTGAAGATTCTTTCTTCGAGAAACAAATTAATCACTTCTCTTGAATTGAGCTTTTGAAAAGCCTAAACCTCAATCCATTGCTAGAACTAATCATGTTATCTAAATTACTCATTAGTGTCTAGAATCTTAAGGTGTTTAATGTCCAATAAGATGCCCAGCCTCTGAAAAGGCCAAGCTTTATAATTAGGGGAGCCGATACTGGATTCTACTATGCTTTGAATCTTCTGCATGCTTAAAACCTTTAGCATATGTAAACACTCTCCTTTGCTAAATGGCCAAAGAAACGCCATTTTGTGAATGAACCACCGCTTCTTAACGTGCGTGACTGTGCAGTATCCACATATTCGCATAAGGAAAACTTCATAAAGATACTACAAACCCCTCAAAATACATTTGAACACATCTCGAGCCTTCTAATTCTCTCTATTAACAACTTATTATATACCTAAAAAGGAATAATATTTTGTTGGCTGCGCAAACCTTACATTATCCAGACTTTCTTCCGCGAGGACTTTAATACTCATATTATTCTCCTTTGGCAGCCAAGTATCTACCGATCACCCTAGAGAACACCGACCACCTATTCACCTCAGTCTTCACAACTTCTTCTTTGTTGTGTTTTAAATTGAATGAACTAATGTGTATTACATCCTCATCAAAACCATTAGGGTAATTCGAAGAAGCCCATTGGGCTAAGCAATCAGCTTCTTGGTTCTTTTCCCTTAGTACATATGAAATGTCACATTATTCAAACGAGGAGATTAGCTCTCTCARAGTTGTATTAATCACCAGAGCTAGAGAGGAGGTTCCTCTATACTCTCCACTAATCTGTGATAGAACCCATTRAAAATCTCTAAAGGCCTGAACCCTTGTAACACCCATCTCTTTCAAGGTCTTGAGACAAAAAAAAACAAGAGCTTTAAATTTTGCTCTGTTATTTGTGCATCGGTCAGAGAAAGTTACTGCCATCTTAGTCTTTACACCTCTTTGTGAAATCATCAATATCCCAGCTCCAGTTGAATCGATTTGGTTTGATCCATGAACAAATAATCGCTAAGGCTCCTCCTCCTGAACTTGGGAGCTGCTCTTAATGGGGTGATCATACATGAAATCTAATAAAGCTTGACCTTTCACAGCCTTTTGAGGGACATATTTCAACTCAAACCTAGATAAGTGCATACTCCACTTACACAACCTTCCTTTGGCAAATGGGTGATTTAAGAGATGTTGCAACACATCGGTTGGTGATAYGACTTTAATGGAACAAGGCATGAAATAATGATTAAGCTTGACGGAAGCATCATACAAAATCAAACACCATTTCTTAGCGTTAGTATATGATCGGGCCCTTTTGTCGGTCATTGAAAACACAAACCAATCCGTTCAAACAAAAATTTATAAATCCTAACTACTTGCTAACAAAAGTATAATGAGTCAGTAGGGTCGTACCCAAGAGAGGCTAGTCTTTTACTTGAGTTTTTAGATTTAAGTTTGGGAAGGAAAATGGATTTTGAAAATTGCTAGTACTAGAAGTAAGCTAATGAATTAACGATTTGAAAACAATTATCACAAAACACTGAGGAATAYTAGCTTGCCCAACTATAGAAAGGATTTGTATGCCAATCAAAGGTTTAGTCTCAATTCAACATTTAAGGAATTGTGATCTTAKTTTAGCAATATAGTTGGAATCATCTCCCAAGTCATCCAACTCTACCAAACTTGCTCAAACCAAAGTCCCCTTGAAGTCCTCACAATAATTAGTCAAAAATTGATTAAACCAATACCCTAAAAACCCCCCTCTTAGTCCTCGCAAAGGTTAAACAAGGCAAACTCTCTCTCTCTCAAAGCCAAATCCAAAACCAAGTAAGATTAAGGAAATCACAAATAGACATAAGGGTAGTGAAAAGAGCATGAATAATATCATTTTGCTTTCATGGATTATAGTTGGGCTCACCTAGATCCTTAAGCTTAGGAAAAATACTCCACAAAGCAAATTCAGGAAGCAGAAAGCAAACAAAAAATACAAGAAGAAAATGAAATGCCATAACAGAAACAAACACCAACGTTAAAAGGGATGATATGATGAAACTTGCTCAAATTCTAAGAAACCAAATCAACAAACCAATAATCAAAGATCTACAAACAACACAAAAACCTAGAAAACCGAAAAACTGCTCCCAAAACATGAAATAAACGAAATCAAAACTTGAAAACTAATGCAAGGAAATGGAATTAACTCGAAATTATATGAGTTGCATATAAGGGACTTGCAAAAATTGGTTAGAATTGAGTGAATTACAGCCAAATCAATATCTTAGAACAAGCTTACTGTCTGCTCCTAAAATAAGAATAAGGAAGAACATGAAATGAAATGGTAAAAAACAAAAACAACTAAAATCTGAAATGTAATTTAATGTAAAACTAATTGCTACATTACTTACTACTTACTACCTTACCTACTTCTTTTCTAACTTGATTCTCTCTCCTAAAACTATATAACCACAACTCAATTACAATCTGGTACAATATTTACAAGATGCCACACTATTTCCACATGTGCCAAATACCACCTCAGAGGTCCAAAGTCAACGCCAAGTCAACACCGAAACGTCAACGAAACTGAGTGCCACCTAGCGTCGTGCTACCACCCACCTCGATGCGTGTGCATGCAAAAAAGACCCTATGGAAATGGCTGCAGCGCGGGTCGGTACATGCGCGGGTGGAGGCGCTGGGCATACCAATCGCCCAGTGCCTTTTTCTACTATGTGGCGTGGAGCCTATGCAGTTGCGCATATGGTGGTGCGTGTAGGGCACAGGTGGAGGGCGCTTGCAGTGGCGCGTCTGTCACAGCCTCAATGTTCGTGTGACTCTGTTTTTTGCTTTGCCTCAGCTTGCTAAAAACTACTTCAATTTCAAACTACCATTAACTTCGCCGATCGGTGTGCTCGATATGTAGCCTATTAATATACCGTTTGAAGTTCACGGAGTCTAATTTCAAGCAAAATATCTCACCTATAAATTCAAAGGTGCTTAAGATATGTCGCGAAGAGACTGTTAGGGTTAGAAGTCAATTACTTTAAAGCTCCCCTTCACAAATTACAACCACGCCAACACGTTAACAAAGCACAACACTAGCACTCACATGCTTTAGGGCAACTTGCGAACATTACACCACTATAATTGCCGTGTTTAAGAATAGAAAATAAGAGAAAACAATGTGAAAACCTATAAAAACTATATGAAAACCAAAAAAAACTCTATAAACTATTTACAAAGTGGAAAAACTAACCAAGCAAAAAGTAAATGAAATATCGAAACACACACAATTGGCCCAAAATAAGGTAGAAATAAAGTTCCTAAATGTGAAAATTTTTTTGGCAACTTATCAACTCGTCCCAATTTAGACCTTGCACATGCTCGAGCAAAGTGAAAAAAGAAAGAATGGTAAAGAAGAAAACTATATACTAACTGACTTTCGTAGGAATCACGATCAATTTAGCAACTAGTGACAAACCCTTTGAACCCTCAATCGCCTAAGAAGGACGAATTGTCTCGTGAGGGTTTCCAAACAAAAGACCAACAACTCCACAACTCCAAAACCAAAAGACCCACAACTCCATTAAAGGTTTTCGTAAAACACAAGGAACACATATGGAAAACAAAAGAAAAGAAAAAATGTGAGACAAAAAACAAAAATCGTGCCTTGGATTGGATTTCATCGGACTTTAAGGGATGCTAATAAGTATTAAGGATGTCCCCCACAACATTAGAATTCAAGTAAGGATCAATAGATATCACGAATGTTTGCAACTTTCAAATCTTGCAATAAATTCAAATCATTTCCGACTCTCTTTCTCTCTCTAAGTGGACCTTCTACGGCTTCAAGATGAACTCAAGTTTGGTTGATACACATAGCTCAAAGAAAGAGCTGCAAAGATAGCATAGAGAGTCTTAGAGTTGAGGTTAGAACGACATGCACTAGAATCCAAAATGAACATTGTGTACTTCTTTCCAGCTCTTTGTGGCTGAACTCCCAATTAAAAGGTGCTTTCCGGGTTATGTAATATAGGCTAAAGGTTGGGTGCGGATAAAAGTATTTGCTTGTTGTATACCTACACAAGTGAAGTTTACAAACATCAACCAAAACTATGGGGATTGAGGTGCCCCAATTCACCATCACTCACAAACTTAGGAGGCCAAGTTTATTAGTCACACTTGCTTTCTCCCATTACAACTTGCACCAACTTTGAACTTTTTCCCTTTTGGTGCATTGTTTTTAGTTTTCTATATTTTTCATTTCTTTTCAATGCACTTGGGATAAATTTGCATAACTATTGCATTTACTTACAACACTTTACAAGACTTAGAGGCTTATTATTACTTAGCCTAATAAAAATTCAAACCACACTTCACTTGTCCCTAAAGCACAAACATTGTGAGAATTTGTCATGAGTACGTAATTGGTTAACAAAAAAAGGACAAGCTCAAAGGGATGCCAAAGGTGAATGAAACCCAAAGAATTGTTCCCAAATACGTATGTGGAAAAAGAAAATAATTAAAGCAAATGAAAAAGCCGGAAAAAAATTTTGGGACCAAAACCCAAAATGATTGCCTTATCATCCCTCCAAGTAGTTCGGTCTAGATCTCAGAAAGTCACAAACAAATAGTTTAAAAAGATTCTAGTGTAAACACCTCAAATTTTTGTGGATTTTTTTACTTCCAAATGTGGCCTACTTAGCACTAGGAGAATACCACCACAACTCACAAGCTTCAATTAAACAAAGAATCACCAAGCTAGTTCTCATCACTTTCACCAAGCTAAGCTGGCGTGCTAGCAAGCTCCCACCGGAAAATATTCATGGGTTGCTTGTAAAGCTTGCCAATTCAATAGATTCTAGGTGTACGGGCACTCTGTTGGGGGGGGTACAATTTATTAGCGGCTCGATTTGTTTGCTAGAATTGAATTTTGCTTTCCATATGTGAGTATGCGTGGAGTTGTGCTGTGTTATACTCGAAATGAGTAAGGAAGTCGGGCACCGCACTTCTTTTGGGAAGTTTGTGGAACCCCGTCTTTAAGCCTTGCTCTATAATTTACATGAAAGCAAGCGAAGGACCAATGTCTGGTAGTGCACCAAAGGTCTGGATAGGGGCATAGCCTTCCCGCATCTAGCGAATCTACTTCAGTTATGTGCGAGTTCATTGTCCGAAAAAACAAACAACACAACAGTTATTCCGGTTTTAAACCCGAAGTATGCAATATTACTAGGCGGGTTTGTTAACAGAATACTATGTTTTTTTTTACACATAGTGTCTAGATTGTTGTGGCATGTGGTTTGTTATAATTTCATTTATTCCTTGGAGCCTCAAAATACCGGTTGGTTTATAGTTATCTTATAGGCGTGAGAACACGAAATTTTGCCAAGGTCTTTCTTAAAGCATATTATTGTTGTGAGACGTAGCAAAGCACTATACGAGGAATTAAAATTATGCTTAAGGTTTGCTTTTTAATTTGATTGCAATATCGTTTGTTAATTTCAATATTACGTGAAATTTACATAGAAAGTCGAATTTCTAAACAACCATGCAAAATGGGGTTTAGAATTGAGACGTTGGCCACAAACCATACCTCGCCAACACCACGATATCGAAGACCTAGGACGCTGCTTCGGGACCTTAGGAACCTTGTCGAACGTTTAGAACCCTTTGAAACCTCCTAACTCTATTGCAAAAGAACCTAATCGAATATGCTTTTATGTGTATGAATTGTGTTTGAAAAGTGACTTGAGTGTTTGTTGTTGAGAGAGAGTCTGGACGAGTGAGAGAGAGAGTGCACGTCCAAGTTATTTTGTCAAATGAAAAGAAGAGCTCATCATATTTATAGGAAAGGGTCGAAATCAACATAATAGATAACTTTTGGGCGCAATTAGGCCCAAACTTGGGCGTAATTACGCCCACAACTGGGCGCAATTGCGCCTAGTATCGGCCTAATTTTTGGTTCCGATTTGCTTGCCTCAAATTAGCGTGGATTTGGATATAATATCCCATAATATAATCGTTACGTGATTTTCATTACAATTATGATCTATAGTATTTACGAATGTGTCGGATCATATTGTGATATGCGATGATTGCTTTACCTCGAAATAACCGAGATTTAATGAAATAAATATCGTAATTATAATCGTATAAGAATATTATACGTGATTTATACGTGATAAAAGGTGAATTATTGCGGATAATGGCTGATATTATTGCATGATCAAGATTCTGAATTTCCTCGGATCGCGTGTCTCGAGGGCAACACATCCCGCGATGGCTCGCTCTTGCTTTGGTTTTTGGCATTTTTGCTAAGAAAATTCATAAACATTTAACCAAAATTGAAAATTCTGGAAAAAATAGTGAAAATTCACTTGTGAAAAATTGGTTGCTTTTGTACTTCTTGATTTTGGAATTGTTGCATATTTAATTATATTATCGCAAATTAATTAATTGTTGAAAAATTTTCTTGAAAAATTGCCAAACAACGTTTAGAAAAAAAATCCAGAAAATTTTCCGAACTATTCTAAAAAAGTGTATAAAAATAAGCTAAAAGTTTTGGAAAATTATACAGTTATTCTTTGGGAGCATATACCTGGAAGAGGTTGTCTTGGTGCAGGCTGTTTTAGGACCTGTCAAGTCTTCTTAGATCTCGATTGTGACTATGTGTGTTGCGGAGACGCGGTCTTATCATATGTTAGCTTTTTATGATAGGGACCAAAGATGATCCTATGCCCACAGAAGCCCCCATTTGCTGATTTGTAGAGAGGAAAATTCGTTAACACGAGACTAGCCAAGTCACCCCATAGGTTCGCGTAGCATAAAAAAATGTTTGCCACTATCGCCCCAATACCTTCGATAAAGCTTAGGCTCCAATGGTGGGATACTGCAGGTGTCTAGATGCCCTCGTGGGATTAGTTTCGTGGGGAAAATGGATCATTGGTGTCCTATTGAAGTGCTTCTGTTTGGACCTGGTCCGTCTATGAAGCTTTTAATCCTTTTGTGATGATGTCCATTTCGATAGTCTGTTGCCTGGGGACTTAGTAAATTTTCCTTTAAGCTAAGTAATTCATCAGTTAGTCAACGCAGCGATACTTAGCCCACGTTCGCTGTATAGCGAATGTTTTTTTCTTTGCGAACTCGCAGCATGTGCTTGATTTGTTGTTGTCTTTTCTGCGCTAGTCCGTTCGGGGGAGATACTCATAATGGCAGGAGTACGTTCGCGGGCTCATAGCCTCACGAGTGTTACTATAATGCGATGTGTTTTTGCTAAGTGCATCGCTTAATTCTGTTGTATCCACCCTCGACTAGTCGTCTGTGAAGAACTCAATGGCAGTAACGTCGGTAAAGCACTTGAACGATTTGCGATATAGCCAGACTGTCTTTATAAATGTCTGCATTGCGTATACACAATCGGCTAACTGCTGTGGCTTTGCGAGGATGTATATGACTTTCGACTTAGTGGAATGATGTATCTTTGACTTCTAGATTGTTTTCCAAACACTTCACTTGAGCATGGCTAAGCTTCACCTGTTTAGTCCTTTGGATACTTTGTGTGTCGCTTACGCGTGCCGTAGGTCTTCATATATAGGGTATTTTTGGTAGCGTTTTGATGACTTTCGGTGCCCATTTTGCTTTCTTAAGGAACTTTTTGGTCATTGTGCATGACTTTTGAAAGCTGGTTGGACATCTCCTATGGACGAGTACCAACGACATTGAAAGCTAAAGGCTTCGCACGCGCTACCATCACAGTGGCCCACGAGATAGCTCATTATCCCGAGCCCAAAAAATAGCTTGTAAAACTGGGCGAGATTACGTGCGCTGTTCATTCGACTACTGTTTGTTGTCCCGAGAAACATCTCGCATTATCATGGCACTTAGCTTCATTTGTCATTTGCTGTTTGCTTGGTTTTTGCAAGCTCTTCTCTAAACTCCTATTGCTACAACCTTGGGAAATTGCTTGGAAGGGCTTGTTTGCTCATCAAATCCCATGTTCAAGTAAGTTTACTACTCCAAACTTGAAATTCACTTGTAGTTGTAATACTCAAATCATGTCATTGAATATGCTTTGTCAATTTATGCAATTGAATTAGGGTTTTCTCACCTTGCTTGTGTATGCTTGAAATTGTTGAATGCTCTGATTATCATGCTTATGTGGTCTTTTAACTTTGTTTCATCAAGTTTGGACAAATTTGAATGTGGTTATCCGATTGATAAGCTTACTACTTGAAGATGAAGAATGAATGAGCGTGAGCGCGTTGCTTCATGCGCTGACGAGCTGCCTTGTTGAAAATTTCTGCATATGACTTCATTGTCTATTCTTGCTTGTTGATGAGTAGCAGATAAAACCTGTGTCTCATGCTCTTCATTTGCAACAAAGGGGTGCTTCATGAACACACATTGTATGTAACTTTCAGCCATTTGTAAGTAGCTTTAAAAGCTTGGAAGCACTTGTTAAGGTGCATTCTTGCTAAATGAGGATTGCTAGCTGAGCATGGCGTATTACACCTCCTTGAACTCCTTGTTGCATATAGAAGTTTGAGGTGGAATTGTGCATTCCGTTATGGCAGTTATACTTCGCTTGGGGAGAAGAAGTGCTCTCTTCTCGCCTTTCTAGTTGCTTGCGCTTATTGTCCCGGACGTATCAGGAAATTGTGGCAATTTCCTTCAACCATGGTTGTGTTGGTTAGCTTGTAAGTCCCTCTAGAGTGGCTTTGTTATAGTATGCGGATGTCCATTTTTAGTCAATTCTGTTGCTCGTTTGTTTTTTGAAATCTTTTTGCTCTAGCTTCTACTATGTAGCATGCCAGTACGGAAAGAGGAAACAAGTGTTTGTACGTTTACCGACAGAGATGAACAGGGTGACTAATTGGGTTAAACTCTCTGAGTTATGCTGGCTCTTTTTGATCACCCACGTTTCTATTCTGTTCCAAGATATACGCATGTATGGTAGCTTCACTTGTCTGGTTTGTCTTTTATTTTGCCTCGCTTGCTAATTTTTTGTATCACTCTTGTGCAGAGCAATTATGCCTACTCGAATGTCGAGAAAACTCTGAATTACAATTTTGTGATTCTCTTTCGTAGAGGTTGCTTCGAGGCCGTAGAGGAGTATGGGACAGTCCTCGTGCGAGTGTTTCCAGTATTTTGTTCTCAAATCTAGCCAGGTCAGTCATTTCGCTTCCTCAAGATTCCGTGTTCGGCTGATGGGAGTGGTTTTTTGATACCACGAAACACCTTTAACTTCCCATGGGGGATTGACATTAAATTGTGGACCCCCTACAACTTTGCTATGTTGACCGGGCTTGCTTTTCACTGAAAAGCTTAGCCTTCTAAGATGACTGAGATCAGGCTTTTTTGATCCTCTGTTTGGATGAGTTGGTTAGGGTCCGATTAGAAGTCCAAAAAAACCGTAAACTTTTATACCCTATTAGAGCCCAAAAAAAAATCAATAGAATCCACAAATGCTCCGGTTTTCCCTAAAAACTGCAGCTTTGACTTTTGTTTAAAAATTTTTTAACTAAATTAGCAAAACGTTGGGCATCTATCATTATAAAACCCACGAACGACCCTCAAAAGCCTATAATCACACAATGACATAACGGTCCATTATACCAACTCGGCCCTTTTTAATATTATAAAACCCTAATTCTATCCTTTGCTTTTCCAATTTCCTCACACCTCGTTTTCTCTCCTCCTTACTTCAGACCTCTTTCCATCATTCATTCTCTCATCTCTAACTCTTTATTTTCTCCTCCTCAGAACCACCGTACTCCTCCATCCACTAATCTCACCGTTACTGTCTCTTCTCTCTTCCAAATGTACCGGTACATCACTTCCTCCCTTTTTTGTGCCGCCGCTTTCCCCTCCTGTGTGAACCACGTTGCTCCTCTCTTGTCGGTTATCGCGTTACTTATCCTCTGTTGCGCCCACCGTTGTATGTTACTCTCTTCATCTCGTCGATCTAGGGTTTGTTAAGTTTTTTTATTTCATGTTTTGTTTTTTTTGTTTATGACAATTTTTTTATTTTGATTTCTTATTTTTGTGATTTTTTTTGTAATAGTGATGTATAGATGTGAGTTAAATTTTGGGTTAAATTTTGATTCGAAATTGTGGTTCTCAAGATTTTTTAAAATTTATTTGGGTTTTTCGTTTTTAAAATTTGATTTTTTTTTTCGTTTTGATGTTGTTTAGATCTAGGTTTTTGTTGATTTTTTTTGTGTTTTTCGATCTTTCTCATTTTTTTAAACTATCGTTTATCATTTTTTTCGTTCTAAAATTTGGTCGAAGTTATCAAATTTATAAAATTTCTGGAATTTGTGTTATTTGATGGGTATAAAATATTAGTATAAATTAGACAATAGTATAGTGAAGCAAATTCACAATTCAGTAAATCAACAAAACATACCGTGATATAAATTTAAAAATTATTTTCCTTCCACAATTTTTGACGAATTTCTGAAATTTTTGAAATTTTCTTTGACGAATTTCTGAAATTTTTGAAATTTTCTGAAAATTTTAAAATTGTTTCCTTTTTTCAAAATTTTTAATTTTCTAGATTTTGACGAAGTTTTGATTTTTTTTATGTTGGGTATTTTTTTTCTTTATTGAAAAAAAGTTGAGATTTTTGAAGTTGAWTGTTAAATATCTATTTATTTTTTAAATTTCTGGGTTTTTTTAAATTTCTTTTTGATAATATTTGTTTTTGACTATATTTCTTTTTTCAGCAGCATTACATTGATGATGACTACGATGAGTCCATGGTGATGATGATGGCAAGATGAACATGGTGATTTGAAGATCTAGGTTTTCTAGTTTCAATTTTGTTTAAGATTTGAAGATGGAGTATTTACTTGCTAAATTTGTTATGTAATTTTTTTTAATGTACTCTTATTTAATCAATATATATATAAGTTTTTATTTAGTTATTCGTCTTATGTGGAAAATTTTACTGATTTTGAGTATGCCATGATATATTGACATTAGTGATGAGTGTGAGTGTAAGTTACGGAGTAATAATTTGTGAATAAATTAAAAAGAAAAAAAATAATAAAGAGGATACAAAAGCTGTCGTTATTAGGGTGGAACCGCAGCTTTTGATAAGGCCCAACCACAATATTTGGGCCTTATCAAAAGCGGTGTAGTCACACTTGCTTTCTCCCATTACAACTTGCACCAACTTTGAACTTTTTCCCTTTTGGTGCATTGTTTTTAGTTTTCTATATTTTTCATTTCTTTTCAATGCACTTGGGATAAATTTGCATAACTATTGCATTTACTTACAACACTTTACAAGACTTAGAGGCTTATTATTACTTAGCCTAATAAAAATTCAAACCACACTTCACTTGTCCCTAAAGCACAAACATTGTGAGAATTTGTCATGAGTACGTAATTGGTTAACAAAAAAAGGACAAGCTCAAAGGGATGCCAAAGGTGAATGAAACCCAAAGAATTGTTCCCAAATACGTATGTGGAAAAAGAAAATAATTAAAGCAAATGAAAAAGCCGGAAAAAAATTTTGGGACCAAAACCCAAAATGATTGCCTTATCATCCCTCCAAGTAGTTCGGTCTAGATCTCAGAAAGTCACAAACAAATAGTTTAAAAAGATTCTAGTGTAAACACCTCAAATTTTTGTGGATTTTTTTACTTCCAAATGTGGCCTACTTAGCACTAGGAGAATACCACCACAACTCACAAGCTTCAATTAAACAAAGAATCACCAAGCTAGTTCTCATCACTTTCACCAAGCTAAGCTGGCGTGCTAGCAAGCTCCCACCGGAAAATATTCATGGGTTGCTTGTAAAGCTTGCCAATTCAATAGATTCTAGGTGTACGGGCACTCTGTTGGGGGGGGTACAATTTATTAGCGGCTCGATTTGTTTGCTAGAATTGAATTTTGCTTTCCATATGTGAGTATGCGTGGAGTTGTGCTGTGTTATACTCGAAATGAGTAAGGAAGTCGGGCACCGCACTTCTTTTGGGAAGTTTGTGGAACCCCGTCTTTAAGCCTTGCTCTATAATTTACATGAAAGCAAGCGAAGGACCAATGTCTGGTAGTGCACCAAAGGTCTGGATAGGGGCATAGCCTTCCCGCATCTAGCGAATCTACTTCAGTTATGTGCGAGTTCATTGTCCGAAAAAACAAACAACACAACAGTTATTCCGGTTTTAAACCCGAAGTATGCAATATTACTAGGCGGGTTTGTTAACAGAATACTATGTTTTTTTTTACACATAGTGTCTAGATTGTTGTGGCATGTGGTTTGTTATAATTTCATTTATTCCTTGGAGCCTCAAAATACCGGTTGGTTTATAGTTATCTTATAGGCGTGAGAACACGAAATTTTGCCAAGGTCTTTCTTAAAGCATATTATTGTTGTGAGACGTAGCAAAGCACTATACGAGGAATTAAAATTATGCTTAAGGTTTGCTTTTTAATTTGATTGCAATATCGTTTGTTAATTTCAATATTACGTGAAATTTACATAGAAAGTCGAATTTCTAAACAACCATGCAAAATGGGGTTTAGAATTGAGACGTTGGCCACAAACCATACCTCGCCAACACCACGATATCGAAGACCTAGGACGCTGCTTCGGGACCTTAGGAACCTTGTCGAACGTTTAGAACCCTTTGAAACCTCCTAACTCTATTGCAAAAGAACCTAATCGAATATGCTTTTATGTGTATGAATTGTGTTTGAAAAGTGACTTGAGTGTTTGTTGTTGAGAGAGAGTCTGGACGAGTGAGAGAGAGAGTGCACGTCCAAGTTATTTTGTCAAATGAAAAGAAGAGCTCATCATATTTATAGGAAAGGGTCGAAATCAACATAATAGATAACTTTTGGGCGCAATTAGGCCCAAACTTGGGCGTAATTACGCCCACAACTGGGCGCAATTGCGCCTAGTATCGGCCTAATTTTTGGTTCCGATTTGCTTGCCTCAAATTAGCGTGGATTTGGATATAATATCCCATAATATAATCGTTACGTGATTTTCATTACAATTATGATCTATAGTATTTACGAATGTGTCGGATCATATTGTGATATGCGATGATTGCTTTACCTCGAAATAACCGAGATTTAATGAAATAAATATCGTAATTATAATCGTATAAGAATATTATACGTGATTTATACGTGATAAAAGGTGAATTATTGCGGATAATGGCTGATATTATTGCATGATCAAGATTCTGAATTTCCTCGGATCGCGTGTCTCGAGGGCAACACATCCCGCGATGGCTCGCTCTTGCTTTGGTTTTTGGCATTTTTGCTAAGAAAATTCATAAACATTTAACCAAAATTGAAAATTCTGGAAAAAATAGTGAAAATTCACTTGTGAAAAATTGGTTGCTTTTGTACTTCTTGATTTTGGAATTGTTGCATATTTAATTATATTATCGCAAATTAATTAATTGTTGAAAAATTTTCTTGAAAAATTGCCAAACAACGTTTAGAAAAAAAATCCAGAAAATTTTCCGAACTATTCTAAAAAAGTGTATAAAAATAAGCTAAAAGTTTTGGAAAATTATACAGTTATTCTTTGGGAGCATATACCTGGAAGAGGTTGTCTTGGTGCAGGCTGTTTTAGGACCTGTCAAGTCTTCTTAGCTTATCTCGATTTGTGACTATGTGTGTTGCGAGACGCGGTCTTATCATTGCTAGCTTTTTGCTAGGGACCAAAGATACGCATCTATCCCACAGAAGCCCCCACTTTGGCTGAGTTTGTAGAGAGGAAAATATCGTAATCACGGAGGCAGCACAAGTACCCCAAGTTCGCTCATAAAAAAATGCTTGTAGACCATCTCATTCCGACCAATCAACCTCGCATAACTTAGGACTCAAGGTGAGTACTGCAGTTCCAGATCCTCGTTGGAATTCATTTGTCGTGGGGAATGGAAATTGGTGTCCAGTATTGAATCTTCGTTTGGCCTTGCTATCGGCATTTATTCTTTTTGCATAATGTCCATCTTCGGCTTAATAGTATGTTGCCTGGTGACTTAGAACTTTCCTCTCGCTAAGCAAGGAATACTTTAGTTAGTAACGCAGCGATTACTAAGCCACCGTTCGCTTGTATAGCGACTATGCTTCTCTTTGCGACCAGCAGCATGTGCTTGATTTTTGTTGTCTTTTCTGCGGCTAGTCCGTTCTGGGGAGTATATCAAATGGACAGGAGTAACCGTCGCGGCTCATAGCCACGCAGTGTTACTATCAAGCGAATGTGTTTTTGCTAGTGCATGCGCTTAATTCTGTTGTAATCCCACCCTCGACTAGTCGTCTGTGGAAGAACTCAATGGAGTAACGTCGAGTATAGCCTGAAACGATTTGCGTATAGCCAGATGTCTTTTTATAAATGCTTGCATTGCGTATACACAATCGGCGCCTAACTGCATTGGCTTTGCGAGGGATGATAGACTTCGACTAGGGAATGAGTGTTCTTTGACTTCTGATTGTTTTCAAACCTTAACACTTGATCATAGCTAAGGTATGACCTTATTTTAGCTCTTTGACTTTGCTGTGTTCGCTTTTACGCGATGCCGTAGCTTCATAATATAGGGTATTTTTAGTAGCGTTTTGATGACTTCGGGCCCATTTTGCTTTCTTAAGGACTTTTGGTTCATTGTGCAATGAACTTTGAAGCTGGTTGGAACTCCTATGGAGAGGACCAACAGACATTTGAACCGCTAACAGCTCGCACGCGCCTGTCATCAAGTGGCCCACAGCAGAGGCTCGTCTATATCCGAGCCAGAAGAAATAGTCTTGTAAAATGGGCGCAGCATTCGTCCGGTGCTGTTCATTTCCGGACTATGTTTTGCCCCCCGGAAAATCTGCGCTTATCGATGGCACTTATCGTCTATCATTTGTCATTTGCTGTTTGCATTGGTTTTTTGCAAGCTCTTCTCTAAACTCCTAATTGCTACAACCTTGGGAAATTGCTTGGAAGGGCTTGTTTGCTCATCAAATCCCATGTTCAAGTAAGTTTACTACTCCAAACTTGAAATTCACTTGTAGTTGTAATACTCAAATCATGTCATTGAATATGCTTTGTCAATTTATGCAATTGAATTAGGGTTTTCTCTCCTTGCTTGTGTATGCTTGAAATTGTTGAATGCTCTGATTATCTGCTTGATGTGGTCTTTTAACTTGTTTCATCAAGTTTGGACAAATTTGAATGTGGTTATGCGATTGATAAGCTTACTACTTGAGATGATGAATGAATAGTAGCTTGTTCATGCCTATGACTGCCTTGTTGAATTATCTGCATATGACTATCCTTGTTTATTCTTGCTTGTTTGATGATAGAATAAACCTTTCCATGCTCTATTTGCAACAATAGTGGCATGCCCATTTATGATTTCAGCCATTGTAAGTAGCTTAAAGCTTGGAAAGCACTTGTTAATGGTGTTTACTTGCTAAATTGAGGATTGCATATGAGTGGCGTATACACCTCCTTGAACTCCTTGTTGCATATAGAAGTTTGAGGTGGAATTGTGCATTCCGTTAGGCATGTATATTCCTGTGGGGAGAAGAAGTGCTCTCTTCTCGCCTTTCTAGTTGCTTGCCTTATTGTCCCGGACTGTCAGGAAATTGTGGCAATTTCTTCAACCATGGTTGTGTTGGTTAGCTTGTAAGTCCCTTAGAGGGCCTTTGTTTAATGCGGATGTCCATTTTTAGTCAATTCTGTTGCTCGTTTGTTTTTTGACATCTTTTTGCTCTATTCTACTATGTAGCATGCCAGTACGGAAAGAGGAAACAAGTGTTATGTACGTTTACCGACAGAGATGACCAGGGTGACAATTGGGTATAAACCTGGTTATGCTGGCTCTGTTTGATCACCACGTTTCTATTCGGTGTCCAAGATATACGGTATGTTCGCTTCACTTGTGCTGGTTTGTCTTTTATTTTGCCTCGCTTGCTAATTTTTTGTATCACTCTTGTGCAGAGCAATTACTGTACTCGAATGTCGAGAAAACTCTGAATACAATTTTGTGATTCTCTTTCGTAGAGGTTCTTCGAGGCCGTAGAGGAGTATGGGACATTCCTCGTGCGATGTGGTTTCCAGTATTTTGTTCTCAAATCTAGCCAGGTCAGTCATTTCGCTTGCTCCAAGATTCCGTGTTCGGCTGATGGGAGTGGTTTTTTGATACCACGAAACACCTTTAACTTCCCATGGGGGATTGCTAATTGTGGACCCCCTACAACTTTGCTAGTTTGACCGGGCTTGCTTTTCACTGAAAAGCTTAGCCTTTAGATGATGAGATCAGGCTTTTTTGATCCTCGTTTGGATGAGTTGGTTAGGGTCCGATTAGAAGTGCCAAAAAAACGTAAACTTTTATACCCTATTAGAGCCCAAAAAAAAATCAATAGACATCCACAAATGCTCCGGTGATTTCCCTAAAAACTGCAGCTTTGACTTTGTTTTAAAATTTTTTTAACTAAATAGCAAAACGTTGGGCATCTATCATATATAAACTCACAGACACCCTCAAAGCCTAATAAACACAAACATACGGTCCATATACCAACTCGCCTTTTAAATTATAAACCCTAATTCTATCCTTTGCTTTTCATTCTCACACCTCTTTTCTCTCCTCCTTACTTCAGCCTCTTTCATCACTTCATTCTCTCATCTCTAACCTCTCTTATTTTCTCTCTCCTCAGAACACCGTACTCCTCCATCACTAATCTCACCGGCTTACTGTCTCTTCTCTCTTCCAAATGTACCGGCTACATCACTCTCCTCCCTTTTTTTGTCGCCGTTTCCCCTCCTTGTGTGAACCACGTTGCTCCTCTCTTGTCGTTATCGCGTTACTCTATCCTCTGTTGCGCCACCGTTGTATGTTACTCTCTATTTCCACATGTGCCAAATACACCTCAAGGGTCAAAGTCAACGCCAGTCAACACCGAAACGTCAACGAAACTGAGTGCCACCTAGGCGTGTGCGTACCACCACCTCGATGCGTGTGCATGCAAAAAACCCTATGGAAATGGCTGCAGACGCGGGTGGTCATGCGYGGGTGGAGGCGCGTGTGGCACTCCCAATGCGCCCACGTGCCTTTTTTCTACTATGTGGGTGGAGCCCTATGCAGGCGCATATGGTGGTGCGTGTAGAGGCACAGGTGGAGGYGCGTGCAGTGGCGCGTGTCACAGCCTCAATGCGTGTGCACTCGTTTTTGCCTCTGCCTCAGCTTGCTCAACTACTTCAATTTCAAACGACCATAACTTCGCGATCGGTGCTCGATATGTAGCCTATAATATACCGTTTGAAAGTTCACGGAGTCTAATTTCAACGCAAAATATCTCACCTATAAATTCAAAGTGTGCTTAAAGATATGTCTCGAAGAGACTGTTAGRRTAGAAGTTCAATTACTTTAAAGCTCTCCCTTCACAAATACAACCACGCCAACACGTAACAAAGCACAACACTAGCACTCACATGCTTAGGCAACTTGCGAACAYTGACAACACTTATAATTGCGTGTATAAGAATAGAAAATAAGAGAAAACAAGTGAAAATCCTAKAAAAACTATTGAAAACCAAAAAAACTCTATAAAACTATACAAAGTGGAAAACTAACCAAAAGGCAAGTAAAATGATATCGAAAACACACAAATTGGCCAAAATAAGGTAGAAATAAGTTCCTAAATGTGAAAATTTTTGGCACTTATCAACTCGTCCCAATTTAGACCTTTGCACATGCTCGAGCAAAGTGAAAAAAGAAAAGAAGGTAAAGAAGAAAACTATATACTAACTGACTTTCGTAGGAATCACGATCAATTTTAGCAACTAGTGACAAGCCCTTTGAACCCTCAAATCGCTAAGAAGGACGAGAATTGTCTCGTGAGGGTTTCCAAACAAAAGACCCACAACTCCACAACTCCAAACAAAAGACCCACAACTCCATAAAGGTTTTCGTAAACACAAGGAACACATATGGAAAAACAAAAGAAAATGAAAAATGTGGAYACAAAAACAAAATGTGCCTTGGATTGGATTTCTCGGACTTTAAGGGATGCTAATAAGTATTAAGGATGTCCCCCACAACTAGAATTCAAGTAAGGATCAAATAGATATCACGAAATGTTTGCAACTTTCAAATCTTGCAATAAATCAAATCATTCCACTCTCTTTCTCTCTCTAAAGTGACCCTCCTCGGCTTCAAGATGAACTAAGTTTGTTGATAACACATAGCTCAAAGAAAGAGCTCAAAGAATAGCATAGAGAGATCTTTAGAGTGAGGTTAAAGCACATTGCACTAGACATCCAAAATGAACATTTGTGACTTCTTCCAGCTTTTGTGGSTGAACTCCMAAAGTTAAAGGTCTTTCCGGGTTGTAATATAGGCTAAAGGTTGGGTGCRGATAAAAGTATTTGGCTTGTGGTGGTATACCTACACAAGTGAAGTTTACAAACATCAAACCAAACTATGGGGATTGAGGTGCCCCAATTCACATCACTCACAAACTTAGGAGGCAAGTTTATAGCACACTTGCTTTCTCCCTGTCTGGGAGCTTGCTGCCAAGCCAGCTTCACTTGGATATACATATAGGAAACCTAGCTTGTGATTCTTGTTCTACTTACCCATTGAGACCTTGTAGTGTGTATTCTCCTAGTGCTAAAAGTAGGCACATTGACAGTAAAAAAATCCACAAAAATTTGAGTGTCTTACACTAGAATCCTTCTTTAACTATTTGTTTGTTGACTTTCTGACGATCGTAGACCGATACACTTGTAGGATGATTAAGGCACATTTTGGTTTTGCGTCCCTAAAATTTTTTCCCTCTTTTCATTTCTTTCTATTATTTCTTTTTCCCACATACGTATTTGAACAATTCTTGTGGTTTTCATTCACCTTGGCAATCCCTTTGAGCCTTTCCTATTTTTGTTAACCACATTACGTACCTCATTAGACAAATCTCACATGTTACCTTTAGGACAAGTGAAGTTTGTTTTTGAATATGGATATATATCAGCTAAGTTATCCATAAAAGCCTCTAAGCTCTTGCTAATGTAGTAAGAGTGCTGCAACTGTTTTGCAATAGGTATATTACCCAAGTCATTTTCGAAAAAGAAAATAAGAAAAAAATGAAAAACTAAAACATGCCACAAAAGGGAAAAATAGTTCAAGTGTAAGCCAAGTTACTGGACGAAAGCAAGTCGTGCTATAAACTTTCCTCCTAAGTTTCTGGTGATGTGAAATTGGGGCCCTCCAATCCTCCAATAGTTGCGTTTTAACTGAGTTCTCGATAAAAAAACTGTCAACTTTGTGTATGTCTCGGTTAAATGATCACCCCTAACCACAAACCAAATTTAACTTTTCTAATCCGCCAACCCAACCTTTTACCCTATATTCACAAGCTCGGAGAAACCCTATTAACTTTGGGAGTTCATTCCCAGACACAAAACTTTGGAAAATTTCACAACTGCTTCATTTTGTAGATACATGAGGTGCAATGTGCTTCTAACCGCAACTCAAAGGATCTCTCTATGCTTCTAGCTTAGTCTTTTTCATTTAACTTGAGTGTTATCAAGGACAAACTTAATAGTTGGTCTTAAAGCACGAGAGGAGGTCCAGCTCTTAGAGAGGAGAAATTAGAGTGTATCTGATTAATTTATGCAATGAATTGAAATTTTCAAATACAATATTATCACTTCTCAGATTATCTATATTAGATCCTTACTATTGATTACAAACTTCTAGTTAGGTGGCGGACATCTCCTGTACCTTAATATAAGCCATCCCTTGATAGAGTCCGAGAAATATCGAAGTCCAAGCAACAATTTTTTTTTGATATCCACAATTTTCATTTCTTGTTTTCCATATGTTTCCTTTGTTTACGAAAACTCTTTATGAGTTGTGGGTCTTTTTTTGGAGCTTTGAGTTGTGGTTGCTATTAGTTTGGATACTCATATACGCCACACGAGGATCATATTTTCGTACCATGCATTTTAAACTAGCTATTCCGTTGAGGGGTCAAAGTGGTACACCTTGTCACTAGTGTGGACAAATCGAATGAATCGAAGGCTTGAATGGAAGATAAAGTTGAGTCATAAAGAGAACCTTGACATCGTTATATCCTGGAGCGAAAGAATCAATATAGTAGTATAATATTTTCTTCTTTATCCTTACTTGTCGTATAGTTCCTTTCACCTTGACCTCCACTTGCTCTGATGCATGTGCAAAGTCACATATGGACGAGTTGAATAAGTGGCCAAAAATTAATCTCACATTAGAATTATTAAACCTACCCTTTAATTTTTTGGCTCATATATTGTGTGTTTTATTCCGGGCATATCCTTTTACTTAGCCTTTCTTCGGTTATTTTTCCACTTTGATTTAATCTACAATCTTCTATAGAGTTTTTATTGTAGTGTTTTCAATATATATCCTTTTCTTATTAGATTTTTCACTTGTTCTTATCTACTATATATTACTTTCTTCTTTCATATTCTTATCACTACGCAATTATAAGTGTTGTCAATTTGCCAAGTTGCCTTAAGCATGCTTACCATAGCTAGTTGATGTGTAGCTATTTGTTACGTGTTGCCCTAATGTCTCTGCCAGTAGTACAATTGTGAGGTGAGATGGCAGTTTTAAAGTAAAAAGTTGAACTTCTACCCTAACCAGTCTCTCTCGAAGACATTATCTGTTTGAACACACTTTGAATTTATCAGTTTAAATCAATATTGCGCCCGTTTGAAATTAGACTCGTCGACTTTCAACGGAAACATCCAAGAAGACGCTACCAACTATCGAGCTTCGACAAACCATGAGGATCGCTCGCGACACCACTCTAAATATCGGTCGATTTTGTGGGAGATGTTGATGGAGCTAAAGTATATGAAGCAAAGTGATTCAGTAATGCAGGCAAGGAATTGACCAAACCGCTACATAAGGAAAGCAAACAAAGCATGCAGTGAGGTAAGTATTTTCAATAAGGAAGGAAAAAGACGAAGGAAGTAGAAAGGTTGGAATTGCGGCTTGAGATCGAATGCGAGAGGACAAAGACATAAAAGGAAAAAGGAGTATCTTAGCAATGTGCTGCATTTGCCGGACCAAAGGCTGAACCTAGCCATCAACTCTTCACACGCTACTTTCCTAGGGCACTACTATTCATCATACAATCATTTCATCTTTCGTCAAAATCCTCACTGCCACATCATTAATACCACCTCAACATTACCTCCATCAGCATTGACAGACGCGGACTACACCAACATACACAACCAAACAAGTAAACTTCCTCTCCACCTAACAGAGCACTTGAGGCTGGTTACTCCGGCAGCACCAACTGCACGTCTACCCTTCCACCTGTGCCTCTACACGCCACATCACCTAGAGAAAATAGAAAAATAAAAAGAGAGACGAAAAATACAAAATCTGCCATATGAATAGCGAACACACTGACAATAGCTCAACAACCCCCACATAGTAGAAAAGCACATGGTGGTTAGCGGACAAGGTACAGCGCCGATTGTAGTGTGCAGTCCGCTAGACACGCGCGCCGCTTCAACTTAACAGAAATTAGTCCGAAACCCATTAAGTTCTATTGACGCCCACCCCGCAAGTCTTCGCCAGTTTCCATAGGTGTTTTTTGCCTTATCATCGTGCATCCGTCCTCTCTAACTTCTAAATGTTCTAGAACAGTACTAAATTTGGTATAATTCATTAAATTTCCACTTTGCGTACGACAAACGCATTGCTTCCCAACGTACAATGTAATCTGAAATTTAAATTTTTAATGGAAATTTTGCTGAAATATGTACTTTGTAGTCACAAAGATAGTTGGTAGTTACGACCAACTATTTCGCCATATTATCATTACAATCGTGTGCGCAACATCTAGTATTCTGACGTGTCTCGTAGTGATGGTACTATAGGACTGAAGACTAGGCACCGCTTGAACTATTCGACCCACCTTAGGATCATACACTAAAAGACGTATTTGGTCATCATGGTGCATGGAATTAAGTGGATGCAATTCTTATGTAAATAGGTGTGATTGATTTGCAAATGAGTCAAATTAGTACTTTCAGTTCTAAAACTTTCCTAAACAAATGTTAAATGATAATGTATCCTTGAATAATAAGATTCTGTTTCTGTCAAGAATTATATTGTAGGCGATGAATCAAGAGTACGAAAAGGACTACCTAAGAAAACCACTTCGATTCATGTAAGTAAGTAGTAGTAATCAGTAGTTGCAAACGTAATATAGAAGTAGTAGCAACACTATACTCAACAGGTTTGACAAT
>SNQN01002109.1:0-22209 GCA_008642245.1 Bassia scoparia | reverse complement strand
GGAAAATATCTCATGGGTTGCTTGTAAAGCGTGCCAATCAAATAGATTCCTAGGTGTACGGGCACTCTGTTGGGGGGGGGTACAATTTAGAGGCGGCTCGATTTGTTTGCTAGAATTGAATTCTTGCTTTTGCATATTGTGAGTATGCGTGGAGTTGTGTGTGTATACTCGAAATGAGTAAAGGAAGTYGGCACCGCACTTCTTTTGGGAAGTTGTGGAACCCGTTTTAAGCCTTGCCTATAATTACATAAAGCAAGGCGAAGGACTCAATGTCTGGTAGTGCACCAAAGGTCTGGATTAGGGGATAGCCTTCCCTGCATCTAGCGGAATCTACTCAGTTATTGCGAGTTCATTGTCCGAAAAACAACAACAAACAGTTTTCCGTTTTAAACCCTAAGTATGCAATATTACTAGGCGGGTTGTTTAACAGAATACWATGCACATAGTGTCTAGTTTGTTGTGGCATGTGTTGTTAATTCCATATTCCTGGAGCCTAATACCGGTTGTTTATAGTTATCTTATTAGGCGTGAAACACGAAATTTGCAGGTCTTTCTTAAAGCATATTATTGTTGTGAGACAAGTATGCAAGCACTAGTACGAGGAATTAAAAGTTATGCCTTAAGGTTGCTTTTAATTTGAATTGCAATATCGTTTGTTAATCAATATTACGTGAAAATTACATARAAAGTCGAATTTCYAAACAAGCATGCAAAAGGGGGTTTAGAATTGAGACGTTGGCCACAAACCTACCTCGCAACACGATATCGAAGACCAAGGACGCTGCTTCGGACCCTTAGGAACCCTTGTCGAACGTTTAGAACCCTTGAAAACCTCCTAACTCTATTGCAAAAGAACCTTCGAATATGCTTTTATGTGTTTGAATTGTGTTTGAAAGTGATTGAGTGTTTGTGAGAGAGAGTCGGACGAGTGAGAGAGAGAGTGCACGTCCAAGGATTTTTTGTCAAATGAATAGAAGAGCTCTCTATTTATAGGAAAGGGTCGAAATCAACCATAATAGATAACTTTTGGGCGCAATTAGGCCCAAAACTGGGCGTAATTACGCCCAAAACTGGGCGCAATTGCGCCTAGTATCGGCCTAGATTTTGGCCGATTTTGCTTGCCTCAAATAGCGTGATTGTGGATATAATATCATAATATAATCGTACGTGATTTTATACAATTATTATCTAATATTATTACGAATGTGTCGGATATTATTGTGATATTCGAGATTGCTTTACCTCGAATAACGAGATTTTAATGAAATAATATCGTAATATAATCGTATAAAATATATACGTGATTTTATACGATGATAGGTGATATTATTGCGATTATGGCTGATATTANTGGCGTTTGCCACGTGGATCATTTTGACCCAGTATTTTGGAGACACGTGGGCAGGGATTTTCCGTGCCACATCACTTAGTACTTACTAATAGATAAATTAGTAAGTTAATTATCATGTTTATTTATTATTTATACCACAATTCTAAGTTTATTACTCCGTATTTTGTCATCAAAGTGTTTTAATGTCAATTTTAATTTCAAAATTTAAAAATAGTTCCATTATTAACTTGCTTAATATTACACATGGTAAGTTGCTTTTAATTGATATTTTGGCTATTGATTTTTTTAGGCAGTTATTATGAAATTTCATGGAATATTTTTTTGTGGAATATTTTTGTATTTGATTGATTGTTGATTTTTTAGACAGTTATTTAACTTGATGGCATGTAATTGTAATATGCCAATGAGAGGGGGTAGAGTGGTAATTTTAGGGGATACCACCGCGACCTCCCCCTTTCCTTATATAATAAAGATTTTGATTGTTGATTTTTTAGGCAGTTATTATGAAATTTCATTGAATATTTTTTCGTGGAATATTTTTGTATTGATTAATTGTTGATTTTTTAGACAATTATTTAACTTGATAGCATGTAATTGTAATATGCCAAAGGGGAGGGTAGAGTGGTAATTTCGAGGGGACACCACCGCGACCTCTCCCTTCCCTTATATAATAGAGATATGTGTTGCAAAATACTAAAAAAATCTATAGAGAAAAAAAACACTAAAACATAGGACTTTTTTGTTTTATTGAAATTCTATWTTTCCCTGTTATTYGTAGTGATTTTTTTCCTGTATCTCTTATTTATTGATGATTTTATACATCGTAATTTTTTTTCCCTTCATTTATTTGAGAGTCAATTTAAATATTCAATTCAATAATTTTTTGTTTTACTATTACCTCATTACTTGTGAGAAACTTTCTTTTTTTGATTTTATAATTTGAGTGAATTATATGCTTTAATTTGACCCTAATTGATTTTTTTTATGTTGATTACATGTTATATTTGACAATATTTTTTGAATTATGCATAACATTAATTGTAGAATTGATTATRTTATATTTGACAAATTATTTGAATTATGTCTTTGACTATTTATATAARTGAAGGGCTTTTTTGTGTTTTCCAAGGAGACACCATTGCTCCCCCTTAGCTCTTTATGTCTTTGACTATTTATATAATAGACATATGGTAATTTTTCAATTACAAAATTTCCCCCTTTTAAAAAATCCATTGCATGGAGTTTATAAATTTTGACTATTTATGTCTTTGACTATTGTTTTTGTGTGACTTCTGAACTTTCTAAGGTTTTAATTTATTCTCTATTTCTCAACTTTGATTGCTTTGTTCTGATAGAAATGCACCCGTCAAAACATCTAACAGGCTATTTGGGCTCTTCCTGAGGAGTATGATTTTGGGGGTTGCAAACTTGCAATCGTACCTCGTATTGGGGGCCTAGCGGGATAAAACTGATGGAATTTATACAGTGAAATCAGGTTACTGGTTAGGGAAGACGGTTTGGTGGTCAGGGAGAAATGGAAAAGAAGTGCTGGAACTCTGGAAGAAAATGGTGTTGAAGTGCCGTTGATAGAGGTAGTATTGAAAAAAGAAAATGGTGTTGCAATTTCAAAAAATAGAACATGTACAAGTAAACTTGAGAAAAAGTATAAATAAATAAAAATAAATTTTAATTTATTAAACATATATAAGATCTACGTACAAGAAATGACAATGTTCACCTTCAAAAGAAAAATAATCAAWATAAACTAAACCTCTCTGTGGAAGATCTGCCAAAAGCTCAATTTCAAATTTGAAATTCTACATAAATATAATTATCAAACCTACCAAGGAAGTGAAAGAACATATGGAGTACTTATAACTCATGAGCATACATCTAGATGGTGCACTACAAACTGAGAGGCCATTATATATCATAGCACGATCGTGATCTTTTGCAAGCCACAAATCCTTCGCAACACAATTGGACCAAAGAAGCCATTGATTACTCCACTAGCTTGAGAGAACATAGAGGCAATCAAAAATGTAGAGTGATCAATGCTACAATTTAACTCAACAGCATTTGAAAATTTGATCATTAAAGAAGAATAGGAAGAAGAATTATTGAAAGAAGACTGGAAGAATTATTCTTCATCGGTTACAAAACAATACATTCTAAGCAACTTGATGACCATGAAAGGCATGAACCTCATCACGCACACTATCAAGGCTTGTAGGCAGAGAAGACCACAACTGAATTGTGACCACCAAATCCAAACGAATTTGAAATAGCTGCAACATCATAAAAAGTGTTTATTAGCATTAGTGCGCACTAGTAAGTGGGGATGCAAAGTTGTCACTGGTCATTTTTCAATGATACAAAACCGAAAGTCCTGTATTACCTTTCAAAAAAAAATGCACACCCTATTTATGCTGTCACATATAAGTAGACATGGATAACTACCACTACCCTATCTAAGGGTTCTGACGGGTGACTGCTGTGAGAAAAGACTGGGCTAGCAGCTAGCTCAATTGTTGTCAAAGTATGTGAAAAGAGACTTCAAAACAGTACATGCATTATGGATGGACTATTTTGTGTAATTTTATCTTGCTAGACTGTTCTCTATTGCATAGAAGGTGCTTAGGATGCAAAACAGAATACAACATAGGAAAACTAAATCATGAAATAGGGAACATGGAGAAGGCACTAGTAAGTACGGAGTAGTAAATATTACAAGAAACAACTTAAGGTTTTTTTTTTATTTTTTTTTTATTTATTGCACTCCATAGTGGTTGTTAAATCCCCTAGTATTGGCATTACCTTATACTGCATTTGACAAAGGGTAGGGTAGGGTTCCACAATAGTTAGAATTTTTGTAGCAGACAATGTAAATTCTAACTTCAGGAAACAAGGATATAGAAGAAAAAGACCAAAAACTTACCAACATTCACTTCGTGCTGTTGCTTTTTATTTGGAACTGTATCAAACTCAACTGATGACTCTGGATTCTGCAGTATAGAAAAACAGTTATAGGCAGATAACTTCATAAACAATATATGTGTTAGGCTAATGAAATATTTTTAAGTTTGAAAAACAATTAAGCTTCAATTCCCTTTCAGTTATTTAAACGATCCAGGAGTGTATGAGCACAATAAGCTACAAACATAAAACCTTTCTCCAAATTGTGACACCATACAAAAATAAGTACGTCAAAGTTCACATCATCACGTGTGTGTTAGAAGTTAGAAAAAAGGCTTGATAACAGAGAAAAAAGAGAGAAAGAGAGAGAGAGACACTATCTTTTGGGACAGGCCTCAAATTTTTGGGAACCAGAAGCATGAAATTTAAGAAAAGAAAAGGCCAAAGACAAAGAATAAGAACTATGAAACGCACAGATGTGACTGTGAATACATGAAAGACAACTGCCTCATAACACAAATGAATTTACTCAACATATTTCAAAACGAAAAAACAAATTYGGCATGATTTTGGTTAGSAAACATCCCACTCAATAWAACACAAGAATGAGAAACAAAAATAAGGTAATGAGAAAATTAAAGCAAATAAAAATAACTAGCTTGAACATCTAATATGGTGATAACAAACATTATAGAACATCCCAGTAGCCCATACTTTCGTTTTATAGAGACAGGACAAGCCCCAAACACACTAACACAGCTACGGCAATGAGTGTGTGAAGAATGGCATTATGCCATTCACACTACCCACTTCAACATATTTCAAGAAGTCACATTTCAACTCAAATTTTGGTTAGGAACATTCCCAACTCAATAAGCAGTTTAAAATGGATGCAAATCATAAGAATGTAGAAATATATACAATATTGAACTTAGTTTGGTTTACTTAAAGGATTTTAGAAAGAAGAGATTGTTTCATAACTCTAAAGTTCCCTGAGAAGGAMAAACATGCGAGTTTCTCAAATAAAACATTTCCCCTTCTTATTTTCTTGCTTTGAGTTTCCAAATATCAGAAACAGGCAATGTGACCTGAACTTTTGGCAAAATCTTTTACATAACTTTTGATTTTTGAAYATTTTTTGCAATTTATCATAAGTGTTTGAGGCAAATGTTGYAACTAGCAATGACTAAAGACTTAGAAGGTCCATAATAAAGCAAAGATAAAAGTTTTTAAAGAATAACTCAAACTTACAAATTGATTTATGGTAGGGTGCAACCACCCTGTTGTACAAGCTTTTACTGTGGCAATAGCTTCCATACCCCCAGCAGCACCAAGACAATGCCCTATCATAGACTGCATAGTGAACAAATGTAWAGCGAACTTAATGTGATCAGAACTTAATAATGTAAAGCGAATAAATAAGCATCCAAACTTAATAATTCGGCCTTTACTTTAAATAGAAGGCAAGCCATTAGTAGAATGAAATGTCAATCTTACCTTTGTTGCATTTATCTTGATCTCAGATGTATTTTTAAAAACTTTCTTGATGGCATTCACCTCAGCTAAGTCACCAACAATGGTGGAGGTTGCATGAGCATTTATGTAGTTGACCTGGAAACGTTTGATAAGAAAACAGATGGGTAAGTTTTAAATTTTAGCTTTCTTAAGCTCACTATCATACAACCATTAATTGCTAAAGAACTTCTCCATTTGCAAATTTGCAATCGAATAGTCTAAGTGTACAACMACAAAATCATCAACATGACTTGGTAAGATTTAAAACAGAAAGAACAATTTGTGACTCTATCCTTATAGAGACATAAATGCAGTATCAATGACAGGAAGATGTAAACATAGGTAGGTTGCACTTTAATAACAGGTTTTTTATTTTTCATTTTTTAATATAAACATAAATAGTTGTTTTCAGAACTATTTCAACTATCTCCATGGCTTTAAATWAAATATAGTGGAATTTAGCAACTAGATGGCTTCAAACAGAACTGAAGTAAAGGAATCTAAGTTTTTGTACCCTTTCATACAAGATATGCAAACACAATGCGCTAATTGTGCCCTCAAGACCATAGATAAGGAAGACTACCTCTTCAGGTGACACACCAGCATCTTCCAGGCTCCTCTCAATGCATGAAGAAACGCCAAGCCCATCAGCCCTAGGATCAGTCATGTGATAAGCATCACAATTGACAGCACCGCCCAAATACTCAGCAATAATTGGTGCACCTCTTTTCATTGCATGTTCCAAGCTCTCCATTACCTTAAAGTGAAAAGCTTGATTTAATTAACAATATGCATAAACAAAATAGACAGGAGCCTGATCAAAGAAAATAAGCAAAAGATAGAGAGAAACTCTGCAGTTGCAGGGCTACAACTAAAAGATAACCTCTTGTATCCACTAGTGACTAGTCAGCTCTGCATTCAGCTATGGGAATTCAACAAAGAAAATTACAGGCAACATGTCCCCTAAAGATACCATTTCAAGACAAGGATAAAAGGACAGTAAAATATGTAAATTGCAACGCAAAGATTGGGATAATTGCAGGGGAATCCACTTGAGGATATATGTTTCGTTAAATTAAACCACATTATAATATGTAAAGAATATGTGAAAATCCCTGAGAACTCTAAAACTACCTAAGTGCAAATATGCTATAGAATGATCACTGTTGTAGGTAGCAAAAAAAAAGGAGACCGGAACAATTTCCTTTCTACTTAGCAAATAATGGAACAATAGTTATCCAGCAATAATCCCAGATTGAGTGCAGCAATAATCCCAGATGATCATGCATGAGGCAATAATTACAACACTGATGATTAAGTACAGAAGAAAGCTTACCAGTACACCTGCTCCTTCACCCATCACAAAGCCATCCCTATCTTTGTCCCACGGCCTTGAAGCTGTCTGAGGATCATCATTTCTCTGTGACAAAGCTCTACATGCCACAAAACCTCCCAAACCAATAGGAAGAATGGCAGCCTCAGTTCCACCGGCAATCATCAAATCAGCTTCTCCACGACGAATGTGATTGGCAGCCGCATAGAAACAATAATTTGAGGTGGCACAAGCAGTGGAGATCGAGTAGTTAGGTCCCATCAAACCAAGGTCAATGGCAAGCGATGCAGAAGCCATGTTAGTAATTGAATAAGGAATGAAAAATGGATTGATTCTCCTGTGACCCTTCTCAATCAAAGCTTGAACACCATCTGAAAAAACTGTGAGGCCACCCATTCCAGTTCCTACTAGCACACCTGCTCGTGATTTGTCAATCTGCAGACAATGTATCAAACCCATTTATCAACAACAAACAATCAAACAACTTCTCCGGCTTTTACGCAACAACAATTCTAAAGTCAATCAATCAGCCTTATTCTTTAATTATTGCACCCAAGGTTATGTCCTGGATCATTATACAGGAACCATAAAATGAAGTGCATCACAAAGAGTTCACGAAAGGATTCCATAAAATGAAGTGCATCATTATTGGACAATGAACATACTTCCTTTGCGGAGTATATGTTAGGGAAATATGGACCCTTATGGTAGAATCATAAGCATAGAATACAACACTAATCCTAACGCATACATTTGTCAACATATCAATACACATCCAAAGATCATAATGCCACACATATCATTACTCCAATTTTCAATCATAAAACTGACTCATTTCATATATAATATTGAAGAATTGTAATCATAGAATACCAGACTAATCGTAATGCAAACAATTGTCATCAAAACCCGTACCAAAATTAAAAGAAAACAATTGACACATGGAAAAAACACCAAAGAAAACCATGGAAAAAGTAAGAGAGAAGCAGACCGTCGAAAGCTTATCAGCAGGAAGAGCAGCGGATTCAAGAGCTTTTTTACCGGCAACAATGCAGTACCTCAAACAATTGTCAAGCCTCCGATCATTCTTCCCATCAATATAGCCTTCTGAAGTGAAGTCCCGAATCTGGCCAGCAAAACGAGTGGGAAACTTAGACGCATCGAAGCGATCAATGGGGCCAATACCACTGACACCCTCAAGCAGCTTATCGTAGAATACATCCGGGTCATTTCCGAATACGGATACAAGACCCATCCCGGTGATAACGACCCGTTTCTTGGGGTCAGTCTCGCGTTTCGGCGCAGTGGCAACCTGAGCCGATGGGGAAGAAGAAGCACGCGGGGTGAAGCGGATTTTGGCGGGTTGGGGGGTCCATTTAGTGGTGGGTTTTTGGTAAATCGGGTTGGGGTTGGGAGTGAGGCGGGTGGTGGGAGAGAGAAGAGCTTGCATTGTTGCGGAAATGGTGGGTGAGTGAGAGGAATGAGAGGAGGAAGAAGAAGAAGGAGTATAAGAAGGGAGGGGATGATTGGTTTTGGGCGGAGAAGTAGAGAAGAATGTGACGATGTGGTCGAGGAGATGATGAGTTAGTTGGGCCTTTTTTCCAGTTTTGWATTAGACAATTAGAGTAGTAGATACAACACTTGGAAACCCAGGTTTTAATGTTACACTAGTACAACTTGGAAAGAGTGCTTTCGTTGTTAGTTGAGCTGTGCTACCTGCTTCTTACTCCTTGACTCACTTTTCTTTCGGGAATTAACCCAAAGTGTCGGGCACATGTAGGGGTGAGAACGAGCCTGGCATGCTTGTGAACAGTTCGAGCTCGACTCAGTCAAAGATCAACTTGTTGGAGTTCGGCTCGAGTTCGGGCTCGACTCRAAAGTTAAAAGAATCAAGTTGAACTAGAGTGGGTTTGGCTCGAAAGCTCGCCAACATGCTCATTAATTATTTTATATTTAAAAAATAATATAATGTGCATTAATACATAAGAATAAATATCTTACTTATTACATATGAGAAGGTTAACAAATTCTTTACATAAAAAAATGAACAACACGAAGAAAAATTTAAGAAGAAAATCAAAGAAGACGATAGAACCAAGAATAATAACTAGCATAACTTGTTTGTGAACAGTTCGTTAAAGGCTCGATCAACGCTTGGTCAAAACTATGCTCGATATAGGCTCGTCTCGATAATTTTCAAGCTTGAAAAAACATAAACGAACATGAGACGAACTTAGCAAAGCTTGGTCTCGGATCGACCGATAATCACCCCTAGGCACATRAAAGTAAAATAAAAAARTAAATGCACAAATTAACCCATATAAAAATTGTCAGGAATTGATTTTCCTTCATCATATTCAATTGCGTATGAAGGTTTATATATACAACTTAACCTAATATCAATATATACAATAGCCCAAATATAATAGCACACAATATAATCAAGCCTAATATCCCCCTCAAGTTGGAGCATGCAGATTACAAATGCCCAACTTGCCAAGTAAATACAAGAATTACTTCTTCCCCAAAGCTTTAGTAAAAATGTCGCAAGTTGCTCGGCCGTTTTGACATGAGAAGTACGAATGACACCCTCCTGAATAGCATCACAAACATAATGACAATCAACCTCAATGTGTTTGGTGCGGTCATGAAACACCGGATTCTGAGCAATATACAATGCCGATTGACTATCACAAAAGAAACTCATGGCCTTGGATGCGCCACACCCAATCCTTGTAACAAGGCCTTAAGCCATTTCATTTCCGCAGTGATGTCAACCATAGAGCGGTACTCCGCTTCTGCAGAAGAGCGAGAGACGATATGTTGCTTCTTGGTCTTCYAAGAAATCGGAGAAGCACCAAGAAACACAAGCCAACTAGTCAAAGACCGTCTAGTCAATGGGCAACTGGCCCAATCAGAATCGCACCAACTTGTCAAATGGAGATTACAATCGGCACTCAATAAAATACCTTGCCCCAGACACCCTTTCAAATATCGCACACATCGAAGAGCCGCATCCCAATGTTGTTGYCGAGGGGTTTGCATAACTAAGCTAGAATATTTACGGTATACGCCAAATCCGGACGAGTAAAAGACAAATAGATCAACCTACCCACAAGTCTGTGATACGTCTCTGRATCCCTCACCCTTTTCAGTAGCAAGAGTATGATTTTGCTTAATAGGAAAGTCCGTTAGACGAGCCCCTAACAAACCCGTCTCTGCAATAATATCAAGAACGTACTTGCGTTGACACAAGAAAATCCCTTTGCTGCTTCATGCAACCTCAATATCCAAGAAATACTACTTCAACAAACCCAAACCTTTCATATGAAAATAGGTACTCAAATATTCTTTGAAAGCAAAAAATCGCAGACGAGTCATTGCCAGAAATTATCAAATCATCAACATAAACCAAAATGCTAAGCTGAATTCCGTCACTAGTCATAGTAAAAAGAGAATAACCCGAGTAGGACTGAGTAAATCCATACCTCTTTAGAGCACTAGCAAGCTTAGCAAACCAACAACGAGGGGCCTATCGTAATCCGTACAATTACTTCTACAAACGACATACAAGACCGGGCTTCGAACCATGAAACCTAGGAGGTGGCCGCATGTATACCTCCTCATCTAAATCACCATGGAGAAATGCATTATGAACGTCTCTCTGGTGAAGCTCCCAATTATTTGCTGCAGTAACAGCGAGAAAATTACGGACAACCACCATTTTAGCCACTGGTGCAAAAGTCTCATTGTAATCGATACCTTCAAGCTGATGATTCCTAAAAATCACAAGACGGGCTTTCAAACGCTCAACCGTTCCATCATAATTATGCTTAATTTTAAAGACCCATTTGCACCCAAGTGCCTTCTTTTCGGGAGGTAGCTCAGCCATCACCCACATGTTTCATTCTATTCTAAAGCGGAAATTTCTTTTTACATAGCTTCACGCCAACCTTCATGTTTCATGGACTCCTTAAAAGTATAGGGTTCAACACCCATGTCTAAAGTTGTAATAAATACACGGTGTCGCATAGAAAAGTTATTACAATTCACAAAATGTGCAAAGGGATAAGGAGTACCTGAGGAGCTCGAAGGAGGAGGTGAACTAGAAGAAGGACTCGAGAGTTGAATAGTATGTGCAAAGTAGTCGCGGTGCCAACCCGGAGGGTGCCGCAAACGATCACTGCGAGAAAGAACAACTGCATTACCAATCATCATGGGCGACGGTTTGAGCAAGAGATGAAGTAGTGGCAGCATTATCTAACACGACATCAGTAGGAGTGGGGTCCGAAGGAGTGGCAGTAGGGACCGCAACCAGGCTGTGGTCTGTAGGTGTGGCCGCAACAAGGCTGCGGTCTGCGATGTCCAGAGTTCCAATGTCAAGGGCAGCCTCCCCCATGTCGAGGACATGTTCCAAGTCGTCCAAAAAACCAAAATCCACCCTAACATTAGGAGTAATGGAACCCTMAACCTCCAATTGAGACATAAAAACAAATGGAAATTGATTTTCATGAAACCGAACATCCCTAGACACAAAGATATCACCCGACTCCAAATCATAAACCTTCCAACCCTTTTTACCATGTGGATACCCAACAAAGACACATTTTCGACTCCTAGGCACAAATTTATCCCCCTTTGATTTTTGGTTATGAGAAAAACAAAGGCAACCGAAAACACGTATCACAACGTATCTCAATCGAAATTAGGGATGTACCGAAAGGTGTTTTACTTAGCTAATAAACGGAGGGAGTAACAATTAATTGGTAAATCGCCCAAGAACACATTCAACCCCAAAAACCCAATAGGAAGGTGCCTTGGATAGGAACGTGGGCCGCGCCCTCAGCGTATAGGCGGGCGCGCGCTTGGTACTACATCCGAAGGTGACTTTGATGCGGTTCTTGAGCCACGATCCGCACTGAGTCGTTGGGTAGTGTTGTCGAATGAGGGAGTTCGCCACCGTGCTAGAAAAGGTTATTCACGGACGCCCGAAACGTTGGTGCCAAAACCAATGGCCCACGTCCGATCAAGTAACCAGTCGTGGGTCGGGATCATGGTACGAATCAGATCGGTAAACCCAATTCGCCCGCATGTAAGCGCGCCTCTACTCGGTCTCATGAATTCCATAAACACATTTTATTGGATGCACACAACTTACATACTTCGCAACCTTATTAGCGGCACTAGCCCTAAAAATTACTAAGTGAGTATGTTTCTTTTATGCACAAGAGACTAACCTAACCTAGAAATTGTGACCGACTTTGTATTATATCATTGTTAAAACGAGTGCCGTAAAAACAGGTTGTCCATAGTTAATTGATTGTAAAGTGATTCACATAATCTGCCGGTCTTGTTTTAGCAAAATATATACAAAATATACAACAATGACAATATGAAGTATATGAACTTCAAAGATAATATATACAATACTCATTCTTACCTGAATCTGCAAACAAAACAAAGGTTAGTTTTAAACGAGCAAACAATCTTCTCCGCCTTAAATCGCATATATAAAGACAAAAAAAAAAAACCCAAAATTGGGGTTTTAAATTCATGATGACAGAAACGAGCGCAATGAATCTTTCGCCTTGAATCGCTATACAAGAATAAGAAATTGTTAGTATGACAAGTTATATAATAATGAAGCTGAAAAAAAGGCAACGAAAAACCAAAATACTGAAAACATTGAAAACGTCATGAAAAACTACATATTTACATGGAACGATAAAAGGTCGGTTTCTACATTGTATAAGTACATTAAAACTCAAATAATGGTTTATCAAAATTAAAAGAAAGTGAGAGAGATTGGTTGTGAGTAATCTCAGAATTCAACCTTGTTTCGCTTGTTTGATTCGAAGAGGAATCGATGCTTGAATCAAAAATGAATGTTGTTTTAGAGTGTTTGAGAGAGAGAGAGGAGTAGACGTGTCCTCGGGAATTGTGTGTTGTGTAATGAAGTGAAGGTGTCGGGATTGTGCGTGTGTGTCGGACTGAGCAAGGCAGGGTATATTTTAGGCACGAGGCAAAACGAGGCAAGCACAACCCTGTGTATATAGCTGAGAAATAGCGTATAAATACGCTCATGAGGAGCCGTATATACGTCAACTCAGCGTATATACCCTTCTTCAATGGCTTTATAATCTGTGTGGAAAGTTGCATGCTCGTATAATTACGCTGAGGAGCCGTATATACGCTGGGGAGCAGCGTATATACGCTGCTCTCAAGCTAATATACGCTCTCAAAGCGTAATATTTATTTTTTCCTAAAAGTCCTGAAATATTTTGATCGAATAATTCTTTGCCATACGTCTCGATTTTCTAAGATTACGGATTATTCTAGACGCCTCCTTCCAGAAAGTACGTTTCTTAGAACATTCCCGACGTATTTTCTAATATACGATTCCGTTTATTTTTCTATGCGTATTCTGCCGTATTTAACATTGCCAAAATTCATAGAAATCATAGAAAATCAGAAAAAATGATTTTAAAAATACTGGCGGATTCAGAAAAATGTACGGACATGAATGAGAATCAAAAGGCATGAACGAAATCGGCCGTATAACTTGTTTTGAAAACCTTTGAAAACCCGTTTTTGTTTTTTTTTTTTTTTTTTGAAAACCTTTGAAAAAAACCGAAAGAAAATATTTTTGCCTTGCCTTTGACCTGTTGCCATATTTCCGAGTAGACTCCCCCGCACGTATTTCCAACTTGTTTGATATCAAGCATCTTTTCTGATTCGAAACAAACGCGAGAACGCAGTATGTTCATCACGATTACTCATTTGGGGAGACACATTTTCACGGTGTCTACAGAAGCCCCACTTTTGACTGAGTCTGAATGAGACGATAGTCCTCGTAAGACGAAATCAAGTATTCGATTCGGGAACGGAGAGCTACTCAAAGACGTTCTGCGACCCTGAGTTACCCTGTACGCCGAGTACCCAAAACAAATGTTAGTTTTACCTGTTACCGGCCCCTATGCGGTGTTGTGCCTCGGAAGCGCCTTGGATCCTGGGGGTTTTCTCCCCTACGGCTTGACCTTGCTTTCACGAGAGTGTGATGTGTGTATGGCGGAATTTCTGGTGCGGGGAGAAATTCCAAACCCGAAGAATGCGCCGGAACTTCTTGAGCGGCGAGAAAGATTCCAATAACCGAATGGTTATGTGCTGGATTTTCTGTAGCGGGGGGAACATCGTAGACCCGAAAGATGTATTTGCTTGAGATTCTCTGTAAGCGGGGAAACCGAAGACCGAAGAGATGTGTTTGCGTTGAGATTTCTGTAGCGGGGAGAAATCGTAGACCCGAAAGATGTTTGTGCTGGATTTCATGATAGCGGGAAGAATCGTAGACCCGAGAGATGCTTGTGCCTGGATTTCTGTAGCGTGGAGAATCGTAGACCGAAAGACGTTTGTGCTGGATTTCTATAGCGGAAAATCGTAGACCCGAAGTGTGCATATATGGAATTCTGTGCGGGAGAAAGTTCCAAACCTCGAAATGTGTAAAGGGGCTGTTGTGTGGAAGAAGCCCCCACTTTGACTGAGTCTGGAAGAGACAAAATCTCGTAAGACGAACAGTCAAAGTGTTGATTTGGACGGGAGTAATGCAAGTTCGTCGGAAGCGCCTCGTGTCCTTCGGATAAGTTCCCCTACGGCTGACGCTTGGCTTTCGGGGAAAGTTGCGTGTAGCAACAATCGCGTAATAGCGATGAATGCCGTATAGCATGTGCAGGCAAATGTATGTAAGCAATGGGCCTAGCCTCGTGTTTGAGGTGGTGCAATGTGCAATGTAATGTGATGTGTTTTGCAATGTACAATGAGCCATGTGCAATGTAAGGTGTTTTGATGCAGGATGCAATATGCATGATGATGTTTGTAAACTCAATGCGTGATGATGCTTATGAAGCGCTGCGTATATGCAAGTCATATTCTTAATTTCTAATGCATGAAAGGACCAAGGGAAATTGACTAACGGATAAGATGCCTTTAGACTGGGGATGGAGCCGTCTCAAGCCCCCATTCCGAGCAAGCCGATGCTTGTGATTGCAATTGAGGCCCCCAACCCATGGGGTTCTGGGTGTTGGGGAAAAGGCTTTGTGTGTTGTGGTTGGTTTAGTGGGTGAGCGCCCCAGCTTGATGAGCTTTCGAAGGCAATAGTAGGAGCAAGGGCTAGTGAATGTTGTGAAGTCTATGGGTTTGGTGGCTTAGCTTTTTGTGGTGGTAATGGGTAAGGAATGAGGGACGTATTTGATTTGCCCAATCAAGTAAACTAGCTGAATGGCTGCATTGAGGACGAGAACATTGGAGGAAATCGGCAATGGCGATGCTTTGAGGAGAATGCCTATGATCTGCAGGTGGATAGGCCTAAGGATGAGTTTGAGAGAGGACCCTTAAGGTGCATGAAAGAATAGCTAAAGGTTCAAGAAAATACAAGGCTCTAAAATTTGTTGACTAAGGGTAAGTTAAAACCGGGAATTGATGGGTTGCTACATATGTAGGTTCAAAACTCGAGTCATATGCCGGGGTTGCTACACTTAGGAAATTTGTGCTTCTGACTTTAAGGGAATCAACTATATGATGGAACCTCAGAATGTTACTTGAATTATTGGGTCGAACTCGAGAAGAGGCTTCCTACGTATCCTTACTGGAATCAGACCGTCGTAGTTCTCGTTGGTGATTTGGACAATGCCTGTGTGAGAGGGCTTTTTGGTTGTAATGTAAGGCTGTGGTTTGAGGGTTAAAAAAAGGCTTGATGATTGTTGAAGTGACACACGGTGCCGCAGTGTGCTTTTAGACTTTTGCTTTTTTGTTTGGAATTGGGCTCTGACACTTTGGATTTGCATTGGATTTTTGCATTGATTTGAACTTTGATTTTTTGGCCTTTCTTTTTGCCCTTTTTTCTTCTCTTTCTTTTTTTCGGTTTACCACATGTCTTTCCTTACGCACCGTTTGGGTCAAGGGTTAGGTCGAGTGGGTGATGAAAGAAGCTAGCTGAATGATAGTGTTTATGGCTCAAGGGTTGCAAGGGATTTTGATATTGAATGTGAATGAAGGGAAATGGAGGGAAGAGGTTGTTTTTGGAGCTATGAAAGAAGGCTCTCTCTTGGCAATGTTCCAATTGAATTGTGAGGTGATCATTAATTTGATTCCATTAAAGTTAGCAAAAACACAGACTAATATGGAGGCTAAAGAGATGAGAAAAAGGAAAAAACTTTTATTAATATCAAGAATTTATTACATAAAGGCTAATTGCAGAACTTAATCCTAAGCCTTAATGACATAGACTCGGAAATGGAAAAAGACATGATACATAGTCTAAGGAAAGGGACTCTCCGACTCGATCTAAAGCTAAGACTCCAACCGACTCATGTGAATGAAGAAGCGATCATTCTCTATGTCTTACTCCATGTCGTTAGCCTTTTGCGATGTGGGTAGGGCCTCGATACTGGTTGAGATATCTTGTATTTCTGGCTGTGAGGCCAGAAATTGAAGGTCTTGACCATCTCTTCTTCACAGTAGGAGCGGAGACTAGGGTGGCAGCAACTCCTTCTCCATTCTAGTCCAAATAGGTGGTGAACCCTGTTCTCTCCCTGGTTAAGGATATTCAAAGCTCTCGGAAGGATGTTTTGGGTCTGAATGTTACCCTGTATATCTTTCCTGAATGCGTGGACGATGTCTTCCAAGTAGCTATTTCTTTCTCAGGAAGTGAAAAGAACCACTTACTGACATATCGGTTCCAAGGAAAGGGAAAGACCATTGCGAAACCAAGCAGAAGTCAATCCCTTTAAGGCATGGTGGTCTTTAAATCCCTTTATATGGAATCGAGGTCATCAGTTGGCTTGAACTTGGGTAGTCTTCGGCTGGAGAAATCTTGGCAGTTTGGTGCAAGTTGGGGTCAGAGGAGTTGGTCTTGGTGAAGGTGGGTCAGGTGGCTTTTTTGATTGCCTTTTTCAAACAGTTGTCCAAGGAAAGTACTTCGAGTCAACTCCTTGATCTTTAGCTTCAAGCTGTTGAACTTGCTCGGCAAGTTTTGGAGCTTTTCTTGTTGGGAGCCATGTTTGTGGTGTTAGGCTGGATGGGTAATGGAGGTGGAAGAAGGTTAGGTTTTTGATTGGCTGAGGGTGTGGTGTTAGGCTGTGAATGAGAAGGTTGGAGGAAGGCTAGGTTTGGATTGGGGCTGGAGGATCAATTGAAGGGTTAGAGGTAAAGGTTAGGTTGGACTGGGCTGAGGGCTCAAAACTCTTGGGTCAGCAAGGGCTATGGAGACGGCTTCACCCTGTTTCAAAAAGAATAAAACCCTAGTGAACATTCCTTGGTCAATATTGAATACATTGAATGCAAATGCGAATGGCATGTCCTAATTTCCATGGTCATCTTTCCCTGTATGAAATGTATGCCGCGCCCTCAGCGTATAGCGGGCGCGCGGCTTGGTACTACATCGATGCTTTGTGCGTGGGCTGAGCCACGGAATCCCGCACGTGAGTGCGTTGGGGTAGTGTTGTCGAAATGAGGGAGTCCCACCGTGCCTAGAAAGGTTATTCACGGACGCTCGAACGTTGTGCCAAATCAATGGCCCCACGTCCAATCAAGTAACCAGTCGTGGGTTCGGGAACATGGTACGAAATCAGTCTGTACCGCAATTTGCCCGCATGTAGCGGCCTCTATTCGGTCTCACTGCAATTAAATTCATCATGTATTGAATGCACATACTTACGTTTTTAGCACCTTAGAAGCGAACTAACCCTAAAAAATACTATTGGAAAGTGTGTTATTACTTATTAGCACAAGGACTACCTAAAACCTAGAAATTGTGACCACTTGTATTAATCATGTTAAAAACGGTGCCTAAAACAGGTTGTCCACTAGTAATCTGATTTAAAGTGATTCACGTAATTCCGGTCTTTGTTTAGCAAAATATATACAAAGTTATACAACAATGACAATATGCAATAATATGAAGTGCATAACTTCAAGTATATATGCAAACTCATCTTACCCTGAATCTGCAAGAAAACAAAAGTTAGTTTTTAAACACAATGAAACAATCTTTGCCTTGAATCGCTACATGAAAACAAAGAAAACAATGTTGTCCATGAGGTAAACGCAGCGTAATGGATCTTTCGCCTTGAATTGCTATACAAAAATAAAGAATTGTTAGTATTGACAAATGGATAATAATAATGAGAAATGAAAACCAAAACAATGAAAACCTTGCAAACATATGTGAAAAACCTACTATTTACATGAAACAATTTAAAAGGAGTGTTTCTACGTTGTTTAATTACATTAAAAACTCATAACAATGGTTAGTCAAATATAAAGAAAGTGAGAGAGATTATTGGTGAGTAATCTCAGAATTCAACCTTTTTATCGCTTGTTGATTCGAAGAGAATCGATGCTTTGAATTAAAACGAATGTTGTGATGTGTTTAAAGTGTTTTCAGAGAGAGAGAGAGAGATGCCGTATGTTAGTGTATGAATCGTGTGAAAAGTGGTCTCGGACTGAGTAAGGCAAGAGTATATTTATAGGCACGAGGCAACTTTTTGAGGCAAGAAACCCTGCGTATATACGCAGCATAGAGCGTATATACGCTGCTTCCTCGTATATACGCTCATATACAGCGTCATTACGCTGCTCACCTTCCATAAGTTTTTGGCAATTTCGTAGTATGTTTGAGCGTATAACGCTCCTGTTGAGCGTATATACGCTCCTGATGAGCGTATATACGCCTCATCATTTGCGTATATACGCTCAAATGATTTCGTATATATTTCCTAAAACCTCGAAATATTTTGATTTTCCGATTTTATTCGTGATTTCCCTTGATTCGACGCATCTAGACCCTTGCTCTCAAGCAAGGAGTTCTAGAAGTTCTAGAAGGTTCCACGTATTTCCGGAGTATTTTTCTAATTATTCATGTATTTTCTGCGTATTCTTTTTTGCGTATTTAAACATTGCAAAATTCATAGAAAAATCAGAAAAAATAATTAAAATACTGCGGATCAGAAAAATGTGACGGACATGATGAAAATCAAAAAAGCATGAGAATACGCCTTTGAAAACCTTATGAAACCTTGAAAAACCGAAAGAAAATATTTTTGCCTTGCCTTTGACCTTTGCTCAATATTTCCGAGTACGACCTGCGTATTTCCAACTTTTGTTGAATTCAAAGCGTCTTTTCTGATTCGACACAAACGCGAGACCGGGTATGTTTCATCACGGATTACTCATTTGGGGAGACACATTTTCAGGTGTCTACAGAAGCCCCCACTTTGGCTGAGTCTGAAGAGACGATAGTCTCGTAAGACGAAAGTTCAAAGTATTCGATTCGGGACGGAGAGTCAACTCAAAGACGTTCTGCGACCCTGAGTTACTCTGTTACGCCGGGGTACCTGAAAAAATTTAGTTACTTCTGTTACCGGTGCCCCCATGGTGTTGTGCTCGGAAGCGCCTGGATCCTCGGGTGGTATCTCTCCTACGGCTGACTTGGCTTTTCGGGAGAGGTTGCGATGTGTGTGTGCGGATTTCTGGTGCGGGAGAAATTCCAAAACCCGAAGAATGCGCGGAACTTCTTGAGCGGGAGAAGATTCCAAAACCGGAGATGGTTGTGCTGGATTTTTCTGTAGCGGGAGAAATCGTTAGTTCGAAAGAATGTATTTGATTGAGATTCTGTAGCGGGAGAAACCGTTAGACCCGAAAGATGTATTTGCTTGAGATTTCTTGGTGCGAGGAGAAAACGTAGACCCGAAAGATGTATTTTGCTTGGAATTTCTGTAGCGGAGAAATGCGTAGACCCGGAAGTGTGCATATGTGAACTTCTGGCGCGGAGGAAGATTCCAAAACCCGCGAGAGAGTGGTATGCTTATGGAGGTTGCTTTGACGTTTGAATGCCTTGTAAAGAATTCTTGGATTTATACTCAATTCAAGGGTATTTTTGGTAATTATTTGGCGCTTTGGAGGGTAATGGTTGTAATTTTGCAAGTTTTTGAAGTTGCCTGATATTCTGCGGGGTTAACGACCGTTGGATGATCGAAATAATGCGCGGACAAGCCAAGAAGAAGTAAAAATGGGAAGGCAGGTTGAGCGTATATACGCTCAGACCTGCGTATATACGCTCGAGTATCTGCGTATATACGCAGATTTTAAGCGTATATTACGCTGCTTGTGGGTAGGAGGCCAAGTGCGGGGGTCAAGTAGGAGACCCGCCCCATCCCCGCCCCAACGGGAAGCCAGGGATGAGTCCAACTTTACGGGGATGGGGCGGGAATGAGAGAATAAGAATTGACCACCGCGGGATGGGGATGGAGAATAGTGGTTTTTAGGCGTAACCTGCTCCGCCCATCCCCGCCCCGCCCCGGTAAATATCCGCCCCGTGCACCACGCAAATTTTTAAAAGTGGGAATAATAATAACACATGAAATATGAGTGTCTCCTTTAAGCAAAGTGGATGTTCATATGGTTCATAGGATGAGCCGTAACTTGGCCTAACTGAAAAAGACGAATGTATTATTAAGAGAGTTTAGTACCTATGAATGATTGTTAATGATGTATATTTGTGAGTCCTTGAGAGTCTGTATATTTCCTAATCTACATAGTTACAGGGAATTTCATGGGCTATCTATAAGCTGATGGGTATTTTTAGCGAGTCATTTTTTTCTACTACAGTTCTGTGTTTGCTGCTGCTCGTTCACACAAACACTAACATAGCTGAGTGCTATCAAGTTCAGAGGAATGAACTTTATATATTATTCTTTACTCAGGTTGTTTGATTTTGGGAAGTCCTGTCGATTTCCACGCTCAAGCCTACATAAATCCTTTTATAAATTTATTGATCAAGGAAGAAATTATATTAATTTTGTAAGTGTAGTGACTAAATTTGTATACATAAACCAATGGCAATTATCTTCTATTGTTCTTTCATGAAAGAAACAACTAGGGGTTCACCCAATTTCTCGCCATGTTTATTCAAAGATCTATCAAAGCCAGCATGTTTAAAATCTTTATTTAGTTTGTACGAAACGTGCCGCCAAATTATATTCATATCTCATTTAAATTGATTTTTAGGTAATAGGAAGCGGAAACTATTGTTCACAGTGAGAACTTAGTAGGAAGTCCAATTCTTGATCTGTTTGAACTTCTGTTTGGCCTGGTACCATGAGCATGTGACTATTGTAATATTTATAGCCGATTTGAATAAATTTTCTGTCTAATGCCTCGCAATGATTTCAGCCCCCCCCCCAAACAAAAAAAGAAAGAAAAAGCATTGTCATAATTTTTCATACCAATTAGATAACCACTTAGAACGGAAAGTGAACGAAATGAATATGTAGAGAAACACCATAGAATGTAATGACTTGAATTCCCCTTTTTCAATTTACACAAATCATATCAAGGCCTCATCTTATATGCCTATCAACGGGCGTAAATTCAGATTAAATCTCCTTCTCATAGAAATATTAGAGCGCAAATAAGAGCAACTTGATCCCTTGCAGGTCTTGCCTTACTAAAGGAAGATCTCGACGCGATCTTCTTTATTATGCAGAGGATTGATAGGAGAAATTTGATTGAGCTCTTATGGCACCTTAACAATACTTCTAGTTATGGGTTGAAAACACACAATTTGTATGGTACTTTTTTTGTCAGCCAAGAAGCTTAAACATGGGCCATATTCTCTGCACATATATATATATATCATGTGGAATTATTGGGAGTAGTCGACACCTTTAACTTTTTGTCATTTTCAGTGTTACTGATGAAATCCCGTGATTACCATTGCAATTAGGGCCTGATGACGCGTTAGAATGCGAGAAAGCCGAGCTGTAAGGGACTGTGAGTTATTGCTTCTAAAAATACAGTGTTATTTCATCTAATGCTAAAGTTTTTCGCTTGGTTTGGTTTCTTTGCTAGGAAAATGCAGTATTTAATTTTGGTGAACAGAGATTTTTAATCCATCTAATCATTTACTACTTCCACAACTACTCAAGGTGAACCAATGAGTACAATTTGGGTCACTGGTTATCACTAGTCCACTAGATTAGAGTTTGAGAAAGTTTAGTGGAAAAAACTTTTTCTGCAGGTGAGATAAAACGGAAAATTAAGA
>SNQN01002108.1:24481-69547 GCA_008642245.1 Bassia scoparia | reverse complement strand
AGATGTCTTGGAACACCGCCTTCGAATCCGCGGATTCCATAATCGTTTTTACAGATATGGATTCGTAGATTATTTGGACCCTACGGAGCGGTCGGATACGGAATCCGTGTCAAAAATAAAACGTGGAACGGGATGTTCCGGGGATATAATTAAAGATCCGGACCCGTTTACCCGTTGTTTCTAAAATAAACTTACATATATTTTCTTGTTTTTCTTATAGGACTATGTTAGTGTGAATAAAACAATATGGACATAATATAAAATAAATATAATATTACATATATATAAAAAAAATAAAAATATAGATGCAAAAAAATATATTAGAAAAGGACTTAAATATAGATGAATATGACATAAATGATAAATATTAATAAAATATGATAAATATGACAAAAAAAGAGAGAAAAATGAATATAGAGAGGAAAAGAATAATATTATTAATATATAGATAATTTGAGCAACTTAACAAATAAAGGCAGATAAAATTAAATATCTATAGACAAAAATATGAAACATATACAGATAGAGATAACGCATATCAAAATAAGAATCAACATTAAATAATAGAAATCCGAACCGATAAATACAAATATACACGAAATAGATACACGAATACAAATAAATAGAATATAAGATTAAAGATACTAGAAATAAATACCACGAGAATACAAGAAAAATCAGGATCGAAATCCATGTTCTCTTCAGAAAACTGATCTGGATAATTCTGAATCTCCAGTTAGTGAGGTGCCAGGATCTCTCACAATCCATTTAACGTTGTCATCACAGTAATATCATCCATTGTGAGATTTTCTATATGCTCTCGAAAAACCACCGATAGTATAACAGTGTCTGCCTGACAGACTTTTCGAAAAATATTCTCATTCAATACATCGCTTGTACTCAGTTAGACTTTCAACTATAACGATCAAGCTAATACGAAGTGAGGGTACCACGGGAAAGATAGTTTACTTCGTCAACAATCACGGTGTTGCGGAATACGAGGCACTTTTGAAGTCCGTCAAACAAAAAACTGACGTCGTATGAATGTAACGATAAGCCAGTATATAGGAAGGTAGCACGCTATCAGTAGTTTGAGGTCTGAAAGCTAGTTGTGATATATAGCTAAATTTGCTCAGATTGAGAGTGCCATTGGGATGCGTTAGGCTAAAGAAAAGTTCTGGAAACTACTAGACATTGAATACAGAAACACAGGGGGTCAACCGAAGACCACATGTGTAGTTTGGCCGAAAGAACGCATTATTAATCTATTAAAATAACACTTCTCATCGAGAATGCTAGCCCTACAACAGGTCGACAATATTTAGGAAAAATTTCTTAAATTTCTTACCATTGGCTTCATTGATAGTATGATGTGCTCCAGAGGAAATTTCGAGGTCCAAATGAGTCATACGGGGGCACCGTTTTGAGGTCCGTCAAAAGCACAAACGGAGAGACGGTGAAACAGTGTAGGAGGTAGCACGCTTACTATTGCTGGGTCTGACTATTACTGTTGGAGAATCGTGGAGGGTGGAATTTACATCGATTTCTTGTCAAGGTCGTGGTGGAACAGTAAATTCTAGAACTCAAAAAAGATCTGAGAATCGGGGTGGAACTGAAGACAATATGGTTTCTTTGGTCAGGAAAACTACGCTGACCTGACTGCTTCCCTCATAATGAGGGCAAACAATAAATCACCGATGCAGATTGAGTGTCCATTCCGGTGAGCGGTGTTCTCGGAGAAAACAATATCCTCGTACGAAATTTCGGTACCATGCGTTCATTGATTAATATGATGGCCGTACTTCAGTAAAGGATTTGATCTCCCCACGAGCGTGGATCCATAGCGGTATCGGGCTACTATTGACGAGATGTTGAAAACAGGACCGAACAACCACGAGTTCGATATAGTGTCATGTACGTTCCGAGATAGCACACTCAGTGGGTTCCGAGCGTGTTAGGCGTGTAACTGTAAGTAATATTGGCGTGACCACCTGACCCTGGAAGACGTGATTTCTCTCATGAATGTCAAGCAATAATGAAGTCAGAGAATATAAAAGTCTTGATGTTGTATACACAGAAAACCAACATATGGTTTATCTGTAACCGAAAACCACGTGAGAGTGTATGTTCTGCGCGGACGACATTTGTGCAAATAAATACTAGACCAAAACTCTATAGTACCATGGGTTTCATAATGATAATAAGAACTCGAATTGGCGCGAGATTGCTCGGGAAAATAAATTTGGATCTGCGTCGCAGAGCGGAGTTCAAACGGGGAACTTTATGTGGAGTCACGTCACAATCAACAAAAACACGAGAAAGTAATATATCATCGATGGAATAGCCGTACAGCGATGTAAGACCCACATTAGTATTTGGGCTTTCACGCTAAAAATGCTTGAATGGTATTGATAGTTAATTTTCTTCTCTAAATGCCACAGGAAAAGGGAGCCATAGACAAAAGAAGATAGTTCTGGACAAGAAATCGAAGAGTCCGAACGATTGGGTATTTGTCACCATAGTGGGGTTACATGATTTTTTGGCCGAAAATAAACTGCGCATTGTGACTCAGGAATATTACCATCACCGAAATGAGTACTCTTCGTCCCGTGCCGAGTTTATTAGAAAAAATTAATCGTGAGAAGTATTAATAATACCAATATTGTGTCCTTTGCTTGATCAATGAGTAGTCACTTAATTGATTAGTTTGCGACGAGCAATTGGGGCCGCATGATTACAGCCCTATTGGTGCGCGTTGATATAAGAGGCACTTTGAGTCCTTCAAAGGAAAAACGAGAAAACAGATGCGGCCAAAAGAGTCAGTAGGGAGGGCTAAAGCAAACGCTTTGTCATCTGTTTTGGAGTCCCTAAACTGTGGAAGATAGGGTGATTATTCTCATATGAGGGCCTAAAGAAGCGCTCTAACCTTGAGGGGAAAATGCCATCATCTGGACAAAATACGAGTTCGTGAAGTGTCACGTGGAACACAGTGCGTCTTTTGATTTGTATGCTAGTATCAAGAACGCGCTTAGCGCTAAGCCTCAGACAGTCAACTTTACTATTATTTAGACACTGACACGGTCACTATGATGAGGTCTTTGGCACAATCTTCTAATATCGGATGTATCGCGGGCTCATCAACATGTGACATGACCAGCCTCGTATGTTTAGCCGTTTAATTCAATGACGATACGTTCCCGAGCCAGTGGAGCTGTTCAAGTCCTAGACAAGGTAGCTCTCCACTAATGTCGCGTCCTCCCTCGCGTGACTGTTCATCCGTCATAATATACACGCATTGGCCTACACCTCTATGTGCTGCGCCACTACATTAGCCCAGCGCGCCATGTCCGCGTCACGAGCGAATCCCGTAGTGCTCACCTGCTCTCATCTAGCGATCATGACCTACCGCCTAGATAGCAATAACAACTCTTCCACGAATTCCAAGTAGATCGTCGCAGAACGTACAATGTGCTCCCGATAGTGAACATATGACCCACACAGATACTCGACCGCAATCACGCATTGACAGTACTACGTATTTGCTCCGTGTACCTACACTTAATCCTCGGCAGCATCCAGATACCCTTACTCGTAACTCCGACCGCGTGACTTAGCTTCCTGATAGTCGTGGTCATCCGTGATAGTCTACTTCTGCTATCATTCCTTCACATCACATCACCTGCTACGTGTGCGCGCGTGCTGCTCTCGTGATTATATTCAATCAACCCATACCTACAGGTAACTCGAAGATCTCTACCGCACTTCCATCGATGACGAGATAGCTCTTACTTAGTCACTTTACCTCATGGCTCCGTGGGGGGTCACTCATTTCTAGAACTATCCTCCTCCTACTAAGATTTTCAGACCCACAAATCACTAAAACATGTGGTTTCGGCTACTCTGCGCCTCTCCTTACAACGGTAGTGTTCGACGCGCTTTTTCTCAGATGCTTATTCTCTTGACACCGGTAACTTCACACAAAATGAGGCAGTAGTTCTTACCAGGGGCATTACTAGTAATGAACCGGATTTGGGACTTCAATAGGAAACTATTCCGCGCAACAGCCATTCATAAATAATAGTACATATGAACCTTCAATGGGTCCATCGAGACAATTATTCAACTTTCAAAGTGTTGTCAAAAGGGAGTCTATCGGTTTTTCGCGATAACAGTTTGAAGGGGGTCCTCCAGAGACCTCCTCATTAACTCAGGTTCTCAGAAGGTGTATATATCGAAGTGACAGTCATTATGGAATTTGTCTCGTGTGTGCCGCTAAAAAAACCTAGTTGGTCTCGTAAGAACGCCGACTACGATTTTGTATCACGAATTTACCATGTGCACGGCTCATTTACATAGGTCATAGAAGTCTAACTTTTTATCAAGCCGCCTTCACAAACGAATTCTGCTGGTGACCCATTGACATACTAAGCGTGCCTACCCTCTAGTACGACTCTTTCGACGTTTTCTCGATTTGCATCGCTTAGCGACTGATCTCGAACAGTCGCAACCTCCCTTACTACCTAGAGATTCATCGTTGGCTTGTGTGGCCTCAAATTTTCCGTGTGACACAGTGTTATCCCCATTAGATTCATAGTGTAGGATTCAAACCGAATGCGTGTTGAAAAGAAATTTCCAAGTATTATTTGCCATAAAATATTGTCGTGCAAGACCCTTCATTCGGTTGATGTATTTAATCTCGTATGGTATTTTGTCAGGACCCTATTTCAAAAATCGGATGTTATCGGATAGACCCAAGGCACCTTGATCGATTTTTGTCAGGAGATTTCTGTCATGCCTTCCGTTCATGAGAAATTACTATTCCAACATTGGTTCAGAGTGCTTGGGACCCAATCCAAATTGACTTTAACGGGAGGCATAGTCCTTACCATAACGACAATTCTAAATTTCGATTGGTTATTACTCGTTGGTTCATTGTCTTAGAACCGCAACTAAAAGTGCCGCCGTATGAATGCCGCTCTTAGGAGTTCAATTAAATATATGCGACCCAGACGCCTCATGCTTATTATTTATCGATTATCCAAACCCATGTATGGAAATGTTTTTTCGCAATTTTATGAAATGGTGTTCCCTTTTGAGGCGAACTCTATTGAAATCTTCAGTGATGTTTTAACCCGGATGGGTCCGTTTCTTCCAATAAAACACGCTAAATGTTGCTTCGTGGCGCACTATATGTTTCCCAAGAGCTTCGATGGTTTTAATCCATTTATCATTCTCTAATCTACTGACCTTCAACATTGTCAGCAATGAGAAAATTTACCACATGATCCACCCAACAGTCTAATACCGGGTACGCGAACTAACGTGAGCGTGTGCTACTCTCCATATGCATGATCGGCTATTACACGACTTTTGCCGTTCGATTCTAAGCTTAATTTGGAAAAAAAAGCGAATTTCTTGACTTAATTTGGGAACTGATTTGTAACGTGTTTCCAAAATCTAGGCCCCGTTTTATGGAACGCCTGTGTGTGAATCATTAAATCATATTACTGTGAGTAGAGGCTCCTCATTCATCATTGATCACATTAACCATGGTAAAAATTTCGACAAATTTTTCCGAAAATTGTCGGAATCCTGCATCTCGGTAAGTAGGCATACATATATCCTAATTGGTTTTTCAGAGACCAAAAAACCCATAGGTGGGTCCTCAGTGAGCCCTGATTCAGAAATTTTTGATCTAGGCAATTTATCATGTCTTTAGCGCGTATCCATTTCACTAATGACGATACAAAATTACATAGTATACACAGACACTAAACAGTGTTAGCACCACTCCATAATAGAATAAGCCGTGACTACCTCCTCGAACGTGCTCAATTCAAGACAGTGATGTCTGCAGTCTCTTCGTGCACCATGATAACACCGAAGCTTTACAAAAAAGGTGCGCCCAGCATATGGGAGCGTCCCAGACTTTGAGCCGTCAATTGTCCTCTAGGGACACATCCATACATATCATATAACCATGGTACCTGAGTTAGAAAATTTTTCCCTAAAATAGTCCTGTCTGGAGACAACATTTTCGGTAGATGTATTAATCCATGCTTGGTCTCTTATACTTGTCTTAAAGAGGGACTGGTAGGCTTAAGAATAAACCGGCTCTCTTTATACGTCTAAGGATAAGATGACGGATATCTAAAACTTTAGGGCAAACGGTCTTCCTATATGGTTTACTTGATTATTTTTTTTACCATCAAAGAGCACCCGTGATGGAACAACAGTCCTTTGATTATTTATTAATTAAAAAAAAAACGAGGCCAAAAAACAAGGGTGGCGACTCGGTTTGGCCCCACCCTACGTTTTCACAGGTTGCCAGATAAGATTTGTCCAGTTCAACAGGTTCTGTCAAACCAGCGAACTCATTCCACAAAGCAAGTTCATTTATATGAGAAAAAATTACTACAATAGATAAATTATCACCACCATATAGTTGTCCAAAGAACCACAAACTACCTAAAGTTGTTACCTCCATATAACTATTCTACAGAACACTTTTTCTCGTTTTTTGTATTGACGGCACTCAAAGAGTGCTTCTTGTATTGACACTGTATAGTTGGCAGAATCACAACAATCTCCCTGGCCCAATCATCAATCGTAGACACACAATATAAGAACTCAATGGTAAAAGTTTTGATAATTTTGGTTCCGTCATAATAATTGATCCCGAGACGATCATCAATCATAGGTGAAGTTCATTCCGGAGCATAATAATTAAAACTACAATGTGTCTAAATCGGTTCAAAAGACAACCATAAGATCAGGAATCTGGAACCTGGACCTACTGAGGACATTTAGAAATCCAGATCTCGTTTTTGAAAAAGAGAGAGAATCCAGAATCCGATCCATATCGTCGCGATAATTTTTCTTTAGGGACCTCCCATATCCATATTGTGAATCGTGTATCTTTACTGGCTATTACGAGTGATTCTCTCCGGATACGCGATCATCACTATTAATGGATCTTTCTAAATACACGGGCTTTCCTACTGCCAAAAATAAATTGGTCAAGACTTACCATTTTCGCTCTACCTGTTGAAGATATCAGCCAAAACAAACATTGAATAAATTACAAGTCTAATACATTACATTATTTATTATATTTGTCAAAAAATTACAATAAAAAAAACTTAACAAAGAAAGTTAACACTATAAAGTCCACAAAATCTCCAAACCAATTAAAATAAAGAAAGAAACAAAGTACACACTACCAAAAAGATCTATAATACATAAGATACAAAAAAAATATAGATAGTATATTAATGCTTTATATATATAACAAATCCGGAAAAAATCGTTCGAAAAACTAAGATTAAAAACAGAGGGTTAACGATACCTCCGAAAAATCTTAATACCTAAAACATATACAGCGGAAATACAGACCACAGATGCCGTTAGTGCGCTTTAATCTGGGAACAGAGAATCACCGACGTATGCACAGACCCGGAATACGATAGGGATCCAACAAAAATTACATAGAGCTATCCATATCTCGCTCCTATAAAAACAACATTGAAACACGGAATAAAAAAAGATAATTGAATGCCGCGAAAACCTCCGAGGGCGGGACTACCAAGAACCATTGCACTACCAGTACATACATCGGTAGACCCAACTCGATATAATACTAGTTCCAGAACTAATAAAACTGTCATGCTCCACTCCCAAGGATGAAAAGAAATTTCATTTTCCAACAAAAAGTTATCAAGAACCAAATTACTCACTCAAAGCAGTAATTCTCAGGCTTCTTTACGACTTTGTTTCGATGTATAAAACTCTAGTGTTTTCAGTGTTCAAAATTAAGTCAGGCTCCCGTAGGACCATCGTGTATATGGGCAATTCAAGATTATACATTGCCACTGATCCCCGCCATTTCGATATAATTTAATTAATCACATAGAAAAACTCATAAGGTACCCAAGCCAGAAGATATAATAATTTCAGGCAAAAAATTCATTCTAGAAGAATTGTATACGGCAATGGACTAGTATGCTTGCTCCTAGTCATAGTGAAATGCCCATCAACTTTTAAGTCTAACCATAGAAGACGATACTTATTCTGGCAACCAACAAAAACCTACGAATATTTTTCCCAAGTAGGTGACTTCGGCTCAAAATTTCTATGTGTCCAGAAAATTTAGAGTTTACAACACAATTCCAAAAAGAACAATAATATTAAAATCAAAATTACATTTCCAACGTTCATGAGCCCAAAAATAGTAAGATGCTGAAATCTTCTACCCAGAGAATAGTTCTTACTCGTCTACAGTACGATCAATGCGGTCTCTTATTCTTATTTGACCGAACTCAAAAGGATGCCCCGTAATGACATCGAGTACCCTGAGACCTCAACAATTTTCCCTTGGACACACCTTTGCGACGCTATCTCATGTCATAGGCGAGGTTATTAAACCCATTCGAGTAAAAATAATTGCAATGATGTAAGTTATATTCCTAAAAATTGTCCCTGATCTCTGAAAAAACCCTCATATTACTAGGTACACGTAATAAATCCAATTCGAAGGTTTCTACGGAAAACCATCAATGAAACGCATGGATCGGGTGACCCGACTAGCATTTTTGTCTAGAATTCGGTCACGCTTCCAGGTCACGAGAACTACTATAACCAATATTTTCGACCAATACTAAGCATGCTACTTCCTACGACTGTTTTGAGTTTTATCGTTTTTCTTTTGTCGAAGCAGACTCAATCAAAGCAACCCCCAATATGGACCAAACGATATATCAGGGAAAAGTACAACAAATCCACTTCCCTATAGACCCACTAAAAACATTCGGGAAAAATTATATCTCGATGAATCGCAGGATTAAAAAATAATATTATTCGAACAACTGCCTCTCTAATTAAATGTCCCAGGAACGCTCGAAAAAGCCAACTTCTCAGGTTGATGATAATAAATCAACCACAACGGTATTTATTCGAATCAGCCACAACAAACCAATATCTCATCACCCGGTCACCACGGCTTAATTTATTGTACGCCAGATTACTATCAACGCCAAAAAGAACAATGAAGAATCTTCTAAATTGAAAATCATGATCAACAACAAATAAATCAACAAAAACAGTAAGATCGGCAATCGCAACGAAAAATCGAAATTACATAGAAATAGTATCCATGATAACTGCGTTTGTTTCGACGTGTTCTCGTTTCTTTGACGGACCTCCAATAAGAACAGTAGGACACCTCGCAATAGGAAACTTGTTTAAGCACTACAAATAATTCTTGAAGATAACAGAGAGAAAACAAATCGAAAAAACCAAACATAGTCGAACAAAATATATATATACATTCAATAGTACTCCAGTAAAGATAAACAGTAATTCAAAAGAGGAATTAAGAATCCCCATGAGAGTATTTATAGGCCAAAATACCAACCTGTATCTCTGTGACCCGGCTCGATTTTGTCCCAGAATTTCCTGTCACTACGCTATTAGCCCATGGAGAAATTACTATATTCCACACAGTTCATGAACGGAACCCAAATACTGGAGGTGAACGACTGACTAGAGCGCAGTTTGACACATACAATAGATCGGACATGGTTGTCTTTTTTTGTTCGTTTACCAGGACTTCAAAAGATTAGACCAGACCGCCCGTATGAGCGGGACTTCGTTATGGTCTCTAGAAATAAGTTCTAGGGATATGAACGTGAATTCGAATGAATTTAATGCATATAGGAGTAAGACCCGATTGAGGATAAATAGATTCGGAAATTTTCTGAAAGATGGTGATTGGAAGACAGCGCATGCGCGATTTCGGTGATGTATAATCAGAATATGTTTGACTAGCCAAAAAGAAGAAACGAGTATGTCTCGGGTCAGACAGGATGGTCGAACTTGTGAATCTAGTCCTGAGAATTGTCAAATCTACGAGCGTTACAGTCATGACAACATTACGTTTCCAACACGTTTCGGGCCCAACATACTAGCGAACTAGCCTCTGGCAGCGCAATAAAAACGAAATATCGACGGCAGCGGTATATGGCCTTGGGCCCGCCAGTATCACAGCATTTTGTTCTAGCCAGTTGTTCTATTACTATAAACTAGAAATTAATATATATAAAATCATATGAATAATATGTTATACATTAATTACTTATGTAAAATACTTACACTTTGATTTTATTATTTTACGTTACTCGTTGCTTATATAAACTGAGATATGCGATTTCGGTTTTTTCAAACTTATTGTATTTGTCCGGTCATGTGAATAAGAGACTTGAATTGTATTTAAGAGAACGTCTCGTTTTTCTGGATTTATCCGGGTCAACTCTTCATTATAGTCAATGTTAACATTCATGAAGAGCGAGACCCAGTCTGGAGCTTTATTGGGCGTAAAAATTGACAATATTTCATCCTGGTCGTTTCTTTATTTGCATATCACATGACAGAGATTAGTTCGCATGCTGTTATTCATGAGAATTTACACCAGACATCCCCGAGCGTTTGCAGGATTGTGTGTTTCCTTTGGGGAAAATAACTCCACGGTGGATGGTTCCAGCTTAGATATCCATCTATATAATTTTACTTGTTTGGTTCTCTTTTTTGGTGATGTTGTTATGTTATTAGCTAGTCTATTTTTATATAAGTTCTCATGTTTTTCACATATAAGATCTAGTCATCAGTCATAATTACTCTCTGTGTGAAGTCAAAGCAAAGTACCAAAAACTTGCAGAAAGAGGAATAGTATAAGAATTGACTGTACGGATATGCAGTATTGCGATAACGAATCATGGGGATGAACAATGCGTTGAGGTATTCGAGGAACTGGCATTATTAAGCATATGAAGCGAGATGTAATTCTCGTATGTGATAATATTAGTGGTATTATTAAAGTTAAGTTTTTATTTATTTATATTCTTTGTGTAGTTTGTAAATAACTGTTTTTTATCTATTTTTTCTGATAGATTCCTTCCATTTTAATTATGAAAATCATTTTTTCTTGTGCTGTTTCAACTTTAAAATGAAAAAGTGACTACTTGGACAATGATAGGGGGTACATTCATATGAAGCTGCAGGGAAGGAAGATAATACGTTGTGTCTGTCACACCACAAATGTACCGACTTTTATGTGTTGTTTCAAACGCATGTGGATCTTTATTCTTTCTTATCTTTTCAATTTTCTTTTAGCCTTTTAATGTTAATTGCGTTGTTTAGTACTTGTAATTGATAAAATGTATTTTTGATAAGTGAATTTTTTGTTCAAATTGATGATCATGGAGATGACCTGACAAATTCAGAGCTAGATATAGATATTAAAAGATTTGAGAATGTGCCATTCTCCGTTGAGGCATCAGGCACCAATTCTTGATTATCTACTATGCATTTCTTATCTTGTACCATTACTGTTTGCTTTTATGAGAAGTCGATTGATGACTTTTGGTTTGATGAAGATAGTAACTCTTTTATTTTGTTTATTTTTTAACTTACCTATAAAGTTCTTAATTGATTCTTTATACATGTTCAAATTAATATCAGTTACCTTTTTTTTTGTGTGTATCCTTATGGTGAACAAAGTACAAATAGTAAGTTAATTAAAAGGTTATTCCTAGGTCCCAAGATTAGTTAAAGTATTGCTTAACGTAAAAGGCACAAATAGTAAGTGTGTAATTTAAATTGGAAAAGTATTGGAAATGCACAAAATAGTAGTCCAGTTCAGCTACAGGTTATTGGTTTTACTTTAAGTCTACTCCATGTTGCTTGATATTTACCTGCATCAGCTTGTGCCTTTCATTGCCTTAGTCTTTTTCCCGTGAATATAATCTGAATGTATTTTTTCGCGGCTTTAGGTCCATAATTATATTGTACAAAGGTTACTAAATAGTAATTAGTCAGCTTAAGTAACAAATTGTATTGCCTAAATCACTAGAATCTTCTTTAGGAGGTATTGCATATTTAAACGTGCAATCTAAACAAAGACACACTAGGAATAGTAAAGTACCCAGTCCTTTCGAATATAAGCATCCTTAATCCGAGCATAAAAGGTCTGAAATGGAGAGATTGAGCACACGATTATGTAAAATTCAGTGAATCTTTAAATTGTAAAAGATATACTCTGTGTAAAAAATAGGCACAATATATGTAAGTTCGCAGTATCCTTAGTAATATGATTTATTTCCTAAGTCTTTAGTAATATCAACTCTCTGTCTATTAAACTCTCTATACAAACCATTGTCTGGTTCTGATTTATATGTTTGAATAATTAGTTTAAGTACATATATTTGTGCCAATCAAGATTTAGATATCACACGTACTATTGTATATTGCTAAACAAGTTTGTGAAATGGCGTTTTTCTTTTTATTTCAATTTATTTTCTGGTATATTTATTTCGTGTGTTGAATTGTATACGCTCAACTAGGCTCAAAAATATATCGTCGAGAGAAGAGCTAAATTTAAGCATAGACAAATTTTGAGTCTTTATCTATGCTAAATCAGTACAATGCTTGTATATTTAGTGAATCATGAGCGACCTTGGGAGAAAGTCTTAGATTGTCAATGTTGAATATGCAAGAGTATAGAATATGGATTGTTCTCTGAATTGGTTACCCTCACATTACAATGAAAACTTAGAAAAGAAAAGGCGGGAGGAGTCTGATGATATCACGTGATAAATATGTAGGAAGCAATGATTAATCAGATAGGATCTGAAGCAATAACTGAGAAGGAGGGCAAAGTCGTAGAATATAGTGGAAGTAATCAAATTAGAATGTTATGTAGTTCCTGAATCCGTATTGAGAATTTGAGAGGCTGAATGATTTGAGTAGTAAAAAACAGCATTAATGATGTCTCTATGATTAATTCTGAGACATCAAGGTGACAAATAAGGTGCCGTGAGAATTTGTATGTAATTGTTGCCCCGCCCGCGGAAAAAATACACCCGACGAGTATTATTGACTAAAACACTGTCCCGGACTATAATGTGTTGAGAGTCCGCATGTTCTACGCTCTCCACAAATGAATTATTTTATAGGTGTTTCGATCTCAGCATGTTGTGCAAGTGATGCGTTGGTACTATAGTCAAACTCTTTAATAAGAAAAGTCTTTTAAAGTGATATGTAGAAAGAAATTTATGACGCCTGATGTTGAAAGCGTTGCCTTTAAACTCCTGAAAGTTTTTGAGTATATGATGTACACAAACTAACACACCATTACAGGAAATAGGATGTGATTTGGTTCAAAGTATAGAGATAAAATAGTTATTGTATACTCTCAGAGACTGGTAATCTCCACGATCTTAAGGGTCTTATGATGACGACACTCGGCGTCCTTCGTCTAGCAAAGTTAATTAATTCCCACATACGATAGAGGATTTCATTGCTCTTGATAGGAACTTTAGACTTGTTGTTTCGGTATTACAGGAACAGCTGATTACAATTAAAGAGCTCATTCACTAGGCAGAACCAGTACGAAAGTGTGCGAATGTTTTTCTGGGCGTGTTCGACAACGGATTATTACTATAGACTATCTCATCACATATTATATGATGAAAGCTCCGAGTATATCGTTTCTGTCGAGCCCGGATCGGACAGGCTGATTTCATACTGTGTCGGTTAATGTGCCAGTAATCAGCACTCCACACTGATAAGCCTAGATGTACGTTCTAAGAGTGAATTGGTAGAGAGTCGCTTTGCGAAGATTATTCGAAGAACGGCAGGACGTTTAGTGCAATGCGAAAGAAAGACTCTGCTGTAGCGGAGTAATGACAAGGAAAATGAGTTGCAGAGCAAGTTCGCTCCTGTCTGATAGAGAGATTATCTGAACAAAGAAGCAGGATGGGAAAGGATTTCAGCAGAGAGAGATGTATGTAATTTAGTGTTTTAAAGTTCCTCTAAGGATCGACTGCTTCATGAGTAACTGGCCAAGTTTGCGTCCGTAGCGTGTGTCTGACTACCCTAATTCCCATGGAAATAGAGACAGCTCTCTATCCACTGACGCACTTCGCGTACAGACTTGCTCTCTTTTTGTGTGTGAGTTAGTCGTGACTATCGTTACTGGCGCGTCCAAAGAGTCTAGATTCTTAGTTAGATTGCATTTATTCTTCATCATGAGCCGTCTCATAGTTACATCGTGATAATACTATCATTTCAACTATACAAAACTCATATGATCGAAACTCCAATGACTTTGCGTTATTCATGCTGGTATTCGCGAGAGAACTTGCCATGATATTCTACATGTATTATCAACCTAGAATGGAATGAATTTTTTTTTTTTAGGCTTTTTGGCGTAGTTTTGAAAAGTATTTGAGTTCTATTTTTCTTTTCTATTAATAATTAATTATTCGTTTCTATGTTTTTACTTCATAACATTACGGGAAATACAATATTATCAAGCGATAAGTAGAAAGAAATCCCTAATGATATTTATATATAAAACAACATCGGAGGAAATATCTTGTATTATAGCGGAAATCCGAAGAGATCGGTCGCTTAATTTTCTAATTTTCCCTACCAAAAATAATAAACATCTGGTTACCGCAGCTAAAAATCCATTGTCTTCTGGGTATAGTCTGACTTCTATTCCTTAATTTTTCCCTCGCTCTTTTATTTTCCCAAAGTCAAAAAAAATCGCATCTCAAAATCGGAGATCGCTTGACGAATATATTGATCGAACACGATAAATAACGGCATCTTACTTTCATCATAGAGTCACGTCTATCAAAATTTGCGTTTTTGAGCGACTTGAGGGGAGAGGCGCAAAGATAGATACTGATCAGTTTTCAGACGACCAGATTTATGTGGCTTCAGGTCGACTAAATCCTGTTAGCTGGACCAAAGAATTCGTCCGACATGACAATTACTGGAGCTTCTCTATACGTCCCGAACCATTTATATCTTTACTTGTCGTTTGGCATTAGTGTAGACGATTGCTTATTCTTTTCATAGTATAACTACTCTTAACACTTGTGTATTAAACAGATAGAAACGAAACTGTTCATTGGATTAAGTTAGAACTTGGATATACTTTGAGCTTAGTGTTAGTTATAGATATGGAGCGGAAGTTTAATGTAAATGATATCATTATCCTAGTAATATTGAAAGAGTCTCGAGTTTAGAATATTCATACTAACTATGTAAATATTGTATCTAGTTCTCTTTTTCTGTCAGTTTTCATCTTTTATTTACAATCAGAGTGTCAGATTTACTTTTATTTCTTGCTAATCTCCTTTACTCAATCCTTTTATAGCAATTTTCTTCTTATAGAATTGCTTACTAAAGCACTTTTAGCTTATATTTTGTTAATTAATCATTAGTTTTATGGTTAGGAATTACCTAAACTTTTTACTGTTTCTTCTATGGTTTAATAATGTTCTATTATCTGTTACTTAGAAAGTGTTTCTTATTAGCAACAGAGGAGCGGAGTGGAGAGTTACAAGTCTGATTGGCAGTTTGAATGATTTGTATAGGAACATATTCCAAATCACTTCAACTAAAAAAAGGGTTTGAATGGTAATACTTTCTAACTTACTTGTTAGATCTGGTGATGTGCCTTACTGTGAAAGCTTGCACCTTACTTCAGTGGAGAATTGATTCTTAAGGGGGTTGATTACCTTTGGCATTTATATCGTTCCTTTATAGCGTTGAAAAGCGATGTTTCAGAAGTATTCGTGTGGAAAGCATAACAGATCTCATTCGCTGATTTTTTCTCAAAAGTGTAGTATTCTTTCTCTTTAAGATGTACACTTAAACTATTAACACTTTACGGTAGGCATCTACCGTTTTTATTGTGTACTTCATTTGATATCAGGAGTGAATAGTCAGTATAATGAGTAGTTCACTCGTTATTAGATATTCTGGAGTTTTACTTGCTTAACTCTTCTTCATTTTTTTAACTTATCACTTGTGTTTTATTCTTATTGTTATTACTTGACAATTTTATATTTTTATCATTCTCCTTTCTCTTTTCGAGTAGTTACCTACCTTATGTTTCTTATTTTTTTGAATATATGCCAAAGACAGTTAGCTCAACATTCTTAAATTCTAGAAAACTCATTCTACCAAAAAGATAGTCCTAGGGCATCTCAATCTAAATACTTATCAATCCAAAAAATAAAGAAGAGCCAAAATACTATGAAAAATACATATAGATTTTGTGCGACAAAATGTGTATATAGAAATTATCTTGACAAATACTAGTCGATCATATTCTAGAAATTTACTTAAAGCATAAGGCTTTAGCCCAAGATTGTCGGTGTAAATGAGCCATATTCTACTCCATCAGCTTGTGCTTTCATTCCTTAGGGACACAGAAGGTTTCCGGTAAAGAAGTGACTTCACAGAGGAAGAACGAGTGGGACTAGATCTTCAAGAGTGACACCTATTAAAATTTTGATTGATGTACTGTTTTAGGTGTAAGGAGAACACTGAAATCAGAACCAGTTAGAGGAGACTCCACTCGGTGAACTTGAGTCTCGTCAGCTAGAATAATATATAGAGAAATAGTACGTTTAGGGTAAGGACGAATAATCGACAGCCCACAGATGATCAAATAAAGAACAATCACAAATTTAAACGAAGTCGTTCGCTACTGAAGAGGAAGAGATACCTAACTCTGGTATACGTGACCTTCCTGCTGGTTCCCTATCCCTAAAGTGTACTATTTATACAAAAATCTACTATCCAAAAGTAAAGGCCAAAAGGCAAACTCAATCACATGCAACAATTTCTGTACTTCGTTAACTCACACAAATAACAATCTGTTCACTCCCTTAACATCAACCTGTACAGGTGTGCTATGATCGTCACTTCTATTCGACCCTCACAAGCACTGGCAACTGAACTCACAATGCTCATAGCCCAAATCCCTCCACAAATTACACAACCCACTAATCGGAGTTTGGTTTACAATATACACAAAAAGCGAAATAGAACAATTCTCTGCAATGTACTTCATTCTCACCTAAGAAGATATACAAGAGATTTTGTTTAGTTTCTATGCATTCGCCCTCAATAGTATTGCTTTGACAGCTTTGTGTTGTTACAGTGCAAACAATGCTCCGCTTGATCTAGGCTTGAGACTTCTTTGCTACTTTCTTTATCTTTTCTATCAAAAATGGCCTAATAAAACCTTTTTCTCTGATGAACACGTGGAGAGAAGCCTCTGTATTTGTTGTTACGTGAGTCTATATGCATGATATTTATAGCAAAGGCCTAGAATTACTAGTAGTTGCATAAACTTCATAGAATCTAAAAGGAATGGTACTAAAGATATATCTACCTTCTTAATATTGTTAGGAAAGTGATTCGCGATTAGGATGAGTTTACATCAATCAAGTTATAGATTCCAAAAGAAATGAGAGTTGGCATCTTTAGTAATTATACTTACCTGTTACTTTATCATAGAGCCATTCAGGAAGTAAGGTACCATTCCTATCCAGTACAACATATATTTCTCACCAGATTCATCTTTGAAGTTTCTTCCATAAAATCGTATTTTATAAGAGTTACAGAAAAACTTATCCAAAAAGAAATTTCTTTAACTAGAAAAGAAAACCAATATCTCGAGAAAAATCTTTTCATGAACTATGCTCGACAAGCATGATTTGGTACCATAGTCAGTAAACCAATATGCTCAATTGGCTTAGTTTCGTGCTAATTGGCCCCTCACACAAATTCTACAAAACCATAGTGAAGTGCTACATACCAACATTTGGATGAAGTGCAAGTCGAAAACCAACCTAACCTACTGGTGCTTATCCGTTTGTGCCTATGCAACCTCTAATAGAGATGATTAAAGAGGTTCGAAAAATGTAGAACCCTATATTGACCTATCGACCCAATTTAAATGAACAAGGCACTGCACACAAACACATTATTCAGTATGCACTATTAATAGACAGAACTAGAATATATCTATCTAATGCTAGAACGGAAATCTGTTCAGAAAGATGCTGTCTCCTTCTATAACTTCATGTTGCGAAAGACTATACCTTCTTAATCTTCAAGAAAAGATATAACCTTATCTTCCAAATCTTCCTGCTAGAAGGTACTTATCTGGGCTTCTGAATTTAGTTAGGGCAATACAGCCTGCTATGCTACACGTCTTAGTAATTTGCACAGTGCCTGGTGTTGACTTAGAAGCGTTACAGTTGATGTGTACCATGCCTCCCCAACACAATAGTCTTTTCAAGTACAGGACACTTAAGGGAACCGCAAAATCCCTCAGCTGCGTGTGTATGCGAGAAACCAGCATTGAAAGGCATCCAAAACCAAGCTCGTAACCCTTCTAAGGGGCAGACCTGTTTGTCATTATCACTCAAATAGCGAGCTCTAAAGAGGTGATAGTCCTCCAACACTTAGCTCCTTTTTCTATTGTTGAGGTTGTATTCCGTTTCAGGTAAAAAAAAATATCGCCACTTTATCCAATAACCTATTTACTTCTGTGCCTTTTGTAGTATGTTGGGACATAGACAATGGCTACTCCTGCAAGATTTAACTCAGAAACCCCCTATGTGAGAATTCGTTCTACACTAGATTCCTCGACTGTTGATTAATGTGCATAAGTAATATGTCATACGTTTATGTTTCGATTTCCTCATGATATGTCTTCTTCTTGCAGGATTGTATCCTTAGTCTACCACTTCAGGATTGTAGTGGACTGTGATTTTATCCTTCGAGAGTTATTCTGCTGCCCTAATGTCTCTTCTGTGCTTGATTTGCTGCCAGTGATCTTGAGTATCAAATTTGTAACTTTTGGTTGCCATTGTTGTCTCCCACGGTGTCGTAAATTGTTGTTGTAGGATATCATAACGCTCTAGTTCCTAGTTCTTCATTGCTATTTTGGTGTCCAGAGGTCTCCTACTTATATTGCTATTCATTTCTCGGTCAGCCCTTTTCTCGGAAATATTAAATCACTGGCGGAATTAACTTAGTGGATTTCTGAGAGAGGTGTCATGATTGCCTCAGCACCCATTAACACAAATAGAAATAACAGCATACCAACATCGCAAACTTCTTCAAAATGCTTACGCTATAGTGCATAATCAAATTTGGATTTTTTGCATGGTACACTATTGTAGCTGACTTTGATTATTGAGAATTACTGATTTTCTTCATCGGCAGCCAACTTACGTAGGCATCGTTACTATGTCTGAAGTGCTCAACTTACCTGGTCTCTTTAATCCCAGCCGGAAGCCCCAATTGACACTACGTGAGTAGAAAACTTTAGTTGCCTTTGAAAGTCTTTTTATAAGATTTCTTGTAGTGTATGTTGGTAGCATACGACTGATGTTTCATTTTAACATGCTCTGGATCAAGTTCTCATCAAAACCTCAGATTCTTGAATTCTGAGAGTTGCGGAGATTGGATCGAGTTCTAAACATTCTGAACTAGTTCTTCGCTTGCCACTGTTTTTTTCAGCCAAATCAGCTCAGTCTAATTAGATTTCCACCGCAATACATCGTTAGAAGCAAGTCATGGTGTTTTAGTACTTGTAGCATGTTTCTTAGTCCTTTGACCCAATGTTGCCATATATTGTGCGTCTTCAAAGCCAACTCTCTCTGAATGGAGTATAAGATCTCCCTAATCTTTGCGCAGGTTGATGCAGGAAAAAGAAGTCTGATACTTATGGTGCTCTGCATATGTTGTTGCACCATTTTCCTGCGCGTTTGAACCTAACAATAGTTCATCTTTTTTAGAACCTCTTGCTATTTCAAGTGTTACGTTCTTTGTTTTTATCTATAGTCTTCATTTAACACGAGCTTCTATTGTCTAACTTCCTACATCTTGATTGTTATGCACCTACTTCCTCAGCATGTGCCTTGAAATTTTTCATATATTAAATTCCGGAACATACACTCTATGTTCCAATAGTGCATGCTAAATAATATCATTGTGAGACTGCATGGTTTTCTCTTTTATGATGTGCTTCGAATTATTGGCATAAACCAGGGCATGTCCTCTGTCGGGTATGACACATTTATCTTGTTTCTGAGAAAACATTCTGACTCTGAGTGATCTCTTACTAATATTGTTATAATATACTGAACACAGAATTAGCGTGCAATAGAAGAGACAGAACAGACGACTCAATCAAGGTAAAGTGTGGACCCCATACATTATAATATGCCATCAGGTTAAGCGTTGTAAAATTTATTCTAAGAAAAAACCATTGGCGTAATTGTGAAAGGACATCATGCGCACATGACTGAGTTCTTCATGACAGGATTCGCTTGTATGAATGAAATAAAAGGGATAAATTAGACCAGACGTACATAATGAGATAAGATTTCTAGAAAGTAAAGGAGTGTTATTTGACCATTACGTTAAGGAATATGTACTTAAGTATTTGCTTAATTTCTCAAACAACAATCTTGGTATGTTAGATACATATAGTAAAGTCGCATTAATCGTTAATTGGTACAAGTGCTGTAATAGAGAGTGTGCAATAATATAGAAAGTCCAGTTATACAGTTTCTAAAAATGTAAGATACCTAGAATTTTACTGAAATCTAATTAGTTAGACAACATCATATCTTAACTAAACCAAAACAACTACTCTATAGTTATGTCAGATAAGATATATCATCAGACCACCATACTTTATGTACAATTTTAGACATTGGTGAATTATAGAATTTACTGTGAAAGTGATCTCTAAGCTTTTAGATTACAAGGAGTATATAAGAGGTTAGGATGTTTATGAGTCGAGTATTCACTAGTTAATTTTAATAAGTTTGTACAAAAAAGAAATGTCCATCTAAATAATATGTCAAAGTATCTTTTGTATTTAAATGTACTACTCGAGCAAAAAAAGGCCATTTCACACTGTGTATAATTTCAGATTGACACATGTTAGTAAGTACCGTACCTTGCTTTTGGTCCTTTTGTATTAGACATTAGGAGAATCATTGCCAAGTGACGTTCGATCAGCTTATACATAGTAATTTGTCTTGAGTTTTCCGTCTGCCCTTGCTCTCGAGTTTTGATCTCTTTTCTTGTTTGTGAAATGTTAGTTTAGAACTCATTGACTTCTTGAGATTGTAATTTAGAACCCGGTATTGAAGATTGTTTCTTCTCGGTACACTCGTCAAGCTAGTTAAATCGTCGCACCAAACGATATTACCGCGCAGCATTTAACCAAATGAGTATGCAAGTTCCACACTGAGATTCAGGGCCACACTAAATCAAGTTATATTTATTCGCTTAGTATAGAATAAGTTTTGTTCGATTTGGATATTGTTTATCGATAATTCACACTACTATTCGCACAACATATAAAGAGTGACTAAATCAGTGCAGAAGCATCTTATTGTTATGCTTCCCTCCAATATAATATTGGTGACATGATTAATATTGTTCTCCTTTCTGTATTGTCCCTTAACCTATTTTTCAAATCGCAGTTAAGATATTGTTAGGAGACTCGGCTATCATTAGCTTGTCTTTGATACATAGTGATTCCAAGAATAAAGCTATTGAGACATCCTCCTCCATTACTAAATTCTCATATTCCAATGGCCAAACATCTTCTGCTTCTTTGAAATAAGGAGAGTTTAAAAGTCAATTATTGAGTGCACCCTAATGAGGGTCTAGTTGATACCTCTTTGTTCTTCCTTAGCCTAATTCAAAAATATGTTAGTACAACGAATTGTGCAATGATTTACCTTACATTCATACCTGCTCTATCAAAGCATCAAATTGAATTATAGGAGCTCGCTTCCTTTCTTCCTCTCCTCTGTAGAATTTTTCTCTAACCTTATTTAGTGCATGCTAGTTGCTACGTACATCTCTCACCCTCTTCTGTGCTTCTTGCAATAGTTTGATTGATGGATATACATTATTGTTCTCCCAGAATGTGGTCGTCAACCTCCACATTGTGCCACTCTTCTCTAATCTTTGGCTCTTAGGTAAGTATCACTTTGTTCAGTAACCTCCTCTTGTTTCGTTGTTATACTTCGCAACCACTAATCCTTTTTCTTTCTGTATCTTCTTCTCCTACCTGCATTTTACTCCATTTCTTTCTGCTATTTCTCCTAGATGGAGGTGTGTGTTGCTCTTGTTATTGTTTGATACATTAGAGAGGGTTCTGATCATACATTATAATTGTCCTAAATTTGACGACATCGTGACATTCTTCATCACATTTCATTGTTTACAGTAGAGACAAATGCTTCTCCATAACCTATTTTGCCTCTTTGTTATCCTCTTGCTGGTGTATCATTGTATCTGATTGTTCTAAACCCCATATAGTGCCCGAGATGTATAGTTGAATACCTTTTGTAAAGACTTCAATACACAAATATGCTTCCCCAATGAAAGCTTGAAGAAGTCGAGAGCGTGTCAATGCCACAGCAAGTCACTAGCCCAGTGATTGTTTACGCCTCTCTACTCTCGATATTCAGTATGGATCCTTCACTTGAATGTTAGATACCCTTCAATAGTTTTGCTCTATACTCAACCTTGCTTCGCTGTGTATCTAGACCTAAATGAGGAAACATATTCTTGCCATTACAAATGTTTTTGTGTTTCCATGTAGTACGCAACCATCATCGTCAATCAATGCGATTCGATTTACTAATATGAGTAAGCATATTAGACGTGAAAAGTTAACAAAAGCTCCACTATCACAAATTTGCATTAAAGTAAAGTCAGTAATTTCAACAAAGGCTACAGACAAATATTTAGTCCTATCTTCATTGAATGTCTTAGTTCAGATCTTGAAAAAAGTAAAAGCTCTCTATTATCCAACAACAAGTATAATGTATTGTTAGCAGAGTCAATAACTATTAATTACTGCAATTAACTTAAATGTACCTAATGTATTAGGGAAATTATATTGGAGTAGTTGACATGTGTTAAGACCGCTACTTGCTGATTAGGTTGACACATCGATGTTACTGTATGGAATTGGAGTATCTTAAATGGTATTCTCCAGTGTGTCTTCACTATTCCTCCCATTTTCAATGATCTGTAACTTAATCTTCTGACGAGTTCTCATCTCTGCCAAATTCCTACTTATTCTCGTCTGGACTCTTTTAGTGTCTCGTTGGCTCTCTTTTCTATAATCAGTCCTCTTTTCTATCTCTGCATGCGACTCATCCAAGGGCTCATCTTTCTTTTACATATCTAGGTGTAGTTTTAGCTACTGTCTTTTTTCTATTAATTTCTGTTGTTTTGTTTTGTTCTCTTCTAGGTGTCTGGTTCTCTTGCTTTGTAAGCGTCTTCTTATATGAAGAGATGTGTGAATTTAGACTTTATGTATTTTTCTAACATCTAGCCTGTTGTCTTGTCTCAAGCTTGGTGGATGCGTTTTGATTTATCTATGGTTTCTCTGGTTTTTATTTAGCTTGACGCTAAATTTGTTTTGATCTTCTCAAATTATCAGAAAACCGTACAACTTGATATGTGAATGGGTCTAGCATTGGTAGATCTTTGAGGGATGAATTTCATGTGCTGGATGAAAACTTTAGTTTTACATGCAAATGTGTGAGTAGTGCAGAAATCAACTTTCGATCTACCTGAGATAGTATGAATATTCGATGCAAGAATTGAGTCAAATCTAGTGAGAGTTAAATGATCTAGGACTAGCAGAAAGGCAGGATTTTATATTACAAAGAGATATTGAAATAGGTGCGTAAGACTCTTGAGGTACGAAACTGCTAGTTTCTTCTGAGTATGTTAAGAGATCAAACCGGAATAGTGGGTGAACATGTATTCGTTAAGTATTTAAATTGCGTCGTTCTATTGCTAAGTTAGTTTTACGAGAAAACAAACACTTCGAGTATGCGATAAGAGAAATATTAGAAGAGATTAGTAAAGTAGCCATCGAATTAGAAAATGTAGTAAACATTTCTTACACCCTAATAGCACGTGAGTTTTCATACTGAGCGTTATAAAGTGCTTTTTAGTATAAGATCATGTACAAGATTTTCTTGTTATTGTGCTTTATTATTCGTTAGGTTTCAGATAAAGTAATTTAAAAATAGTATCACAACAGAATGTCAGTGAGTAAGTGTTTGTAAGATTTAGAAGATGATTGTTAGGAATCTATCACAAAATACTCAGAAGGTAAATGTTCATATATAAGAACTGAGGTATTATAACTTTGAGTTAAACGCTGCAATATGTTTCTAGAACAAAGGTAAAAATATGCAAACGTTAAGAGACACTAATTATTCTATCTACACCCATGTTAGATATTATCAAACTAGTTTTCTTTCGATTTTTAAATATATCTGTTTCCATTTAAGGCTATTGCATTACCTTGTGATTTTCCTTATTTGTTTTATACATTTAACTTTTTTGCTCATCTTTTGTCCCATGAGTGCAGATTATTCATCAGACAAGGTATACATCTCTGTAAGTACTTAAAGAGTAAACACAAAAAACATTGTGTTCTTACTTTCTTTCACCATTTATACATTCTTTTTGTTTTTCTAATGAGGTGTTTCAAGGAGGTAAAACACTTATTTATACATGTTTTGAATAATTAAAAAAAACACACACTAGTCCTTCAGCATAGTAAATTTCGAAACTTGGTTCGCGTGTGCTTTCAGGAGACAAGTTTCGAGTTAAGAATAGTTATGAGCACGAAATGTTTACGTCCTGGTTATCAACTCAATAATCCATTATGGTGATCAATTTATGTTAAGGTGGACCAAGAGTTGAATAATCTCGCAGGGAGTGGGAGTATAATAGGATACCAAATACATCTGTGCAGGGATATTTCGTAAGATTGTTGCGCGCTCGCAACGCCCTAATACGCGATAATAACATCGAAAGGCTAGCGTCGGTAGAAGGCCATTCACGCACTGTCATTTGTGAGGGCCTGAAAACGCTGGTTATGTTTTTCTATTTACGGTCTGGGAGAAAGAATAATTCATCGCGCGTGCGCACAAGAATCAGATCCGTGAATAGATGGTTTGTATTAATTTTCTGTGAGGGGAAGTTTTGCGTGACGGTTTCAATCCGGATTGTCGGATTTGCGGAAAGACGAAACCAGCTGCAATTTGATACTCTATCGACTTCTAGAGACATTCGAGTGGGTCTTTCCGGATAACAAAGTCTGCTTCCACCGAGATGTTCCAGAAAAAAGAATTGTACAGAAACTATAGTAACCTTAGCCAATGTTGCTTCACATGGGAATCGGATTTATGGACGTACCCAGAGTGCTTCACTTTGAATATAGGTCCCTATAACTTGAAGTGATTAAGTAAACAGGGATCTATCTGCGGTGAAGTACTAGCCCAAACTACACATAGTCGCATTCCATAGAACGCTCGAAACCTCGAGTGAGACAGCTGGCCCGTTGAGTCTACTTCATTGGCGGCCGAACCTGGGCAGGAATCAATCCCTCATCACAGTGTTAGAGCTATTTGGATTGAGTTTTTAATTCATTCTGGCGAGATTCAATTCTTGCTGCCCGGTCTTTCAATCCGGGTGAACGTCTTTCTTTATGCGAATTGAGCAGAAACCCTGATCCTCCATAACTATTCGACCATTAAGAGACCAGACAAAGGTTGGGATGCTCCTCAGAGTGGATCCCCACGTTTTTGAAAATAACAACTTGCCCTGAAACTCGGCTTACCAATTGGCACAGTATGATGCATATGCGTACTCAATGTTGTCTTAAATCTCGAGTTGGTGACACAAACAGATTACCGACGTAAGGCAATAGGACTTCTCATAGAAGTGCGAGAAATATATTGAGTCGGTCACTTGATATTGGTCACTGGATGTCGTCATAACGGATTCAAAAGTAATATGTAGAGAAACCGCGATCGGAAGGATCAAGCCCCGTAGGCCTCCAAAGAAGAGGCACAAGCGACGCACTCGTTCCATTTGGCGGAAGAGGGACACTGGCCGAAACTTCTGCCGTTGTAGTCATCACCTCTGTGATCATCCCTCTATCGAAGGGAGTGTAGGGAGAAGTGAGAGATTGAATGTGCAGCGAAAACCAGAAACCGAGTCAACATCTAATACGTGCTAGTTATTAGTTTGAAGCTGGAGAAAAACCTTGGGTACTTTTTATGAGCGTAATTTATCACAATTGTCTTGCGTAATTGTGTGTAATAAACACATTCTATGCAAAGAGTATGAGTTTTTTTTGTCACATTGGGTGAGTAGAAATGGTTGAGAAGGATGCATTGTAGTACTCTATAAAGAATTTCTCGAGAGGTCTGGACTTTGGGCAGCTGTTTCTAGCTATATCTGGTTCCCCTTGGCGGTTTTTTAGATCTCCGACTATCGAGCATGCGCAACCATGGACTCTATTGGTGCTCTATTTGTCGAGAATTCATCTTGATATCTCCTCCCAAGACTTGGCCAACCATTTCGTTGGTATGTGGGGCTATTCGTAATCCTTTGAGCTGATCTCTAATTTCATACTATACATGCAACATTGGTTGGAGATCTCATCTCATGCGATTTATGATATGGAGTAAACACCATAACGAGTTAGTAAAATAAATTTTTTTTATCATCGATTTTCAACTCTGATTATAAGAAAGAATAGATAACCGGAGACATTCTCTTTCGAGTTATCTACTTTTCTTTCGAACTGGTGCATAGCATTCATGATGATACTCGTCGGTTATTCTTTGTATTAAGTAATACCCTATCCGTTTTTTGATGTTGCACAATTCATTTTGCCACAGTTTTCAAGACTAACTTTGATTACTAATAACTCAAATTATATAGGTTCTATGCGAAAATGAAAGAGGCAATATAATGTAATAGAAGTATTCTGCCTATCTGAAGTAACTATACATTTAGATAGGATGATACGGAAGTGACAAACGAACATTCAGAGGAGACAGAAAGTTAGCAAATCATGACTCACTGACATATTTGATAGTTTACAGTATAAATTTAGTTATAGACAAAGAAGTTTAAGTCAGAGGAGAAGTATTTCTCACGTACATTTGACTCTGCGAGCAATAGAATAGAGGTAAGTGAAGAGGAGAGGATGCAATGTATAGATTTCTGATTAGACTGATAGGTTTTATAGGTGTATGCACGATATTTAAGATCTTCGCTCGTATTTTTTCCCACACTATGCTCAAACACTGAGGCGTGTTTCTTTCTTGTTTTATTCTTCTTTGATGGAAAAATAACTGACTGTAATCTAGATTTGTGTCATCAATATGTAACGAAATATTCTCACCTCCTTTACTCTCTTTTTAAATCAAACCAATTATTTTGTTCTGATTTTACTTATGTGTGGTATTTTTAATGGTTGCCTCTTATGAGGTTGAGTTACTTAGTAATTTTACCATCATCTGTACTGGATACTGTGATTTATTAACCAGGTTTTATGAAGTAACATTATGATAAAAAATTTACTATGTCTTATGTGGCATGTAACCTTTAGCGTTTGAAGTCTACACTGCTATACTAATACACTTGTTTCTTATTGACAGCAAAATACATCCATTGTTTTGATGTCATTTGATGAAAGTGTGTCACTTGTTGTTTATAATGAACCAAAAAATAAATCAGACATATTGTTTTTAAACTATTATAGACTTTGTTTGGATATGTTATAAAATTAGGGTCTAGCATACTCTATCAATATAACTAAACTGTTAGCACACTTTCTAAACTTATACACTAACTGGTAGAATTTTGAATGATGCTAAAAGGTAGCAATATTAAAATAGTATAGCGTATTTTCAGTGTCTTCGACACTAAGATCTGTATTAGCTAGAATCTCATCACCTGATTTTATGAATGCAAAGATTTTCTATTTTTTTAGAATTATCTTAACATTTTATGACTCATGTCACCAAATGTAGACATATATGTACTATGAGTAGCGAAATAATGATTCATTATTCCGTCGAATCATATGTAAGTCTGACAATATGGGTTGATGGAATAGCTAACACAAAATATTTGTCCATATTTGACAGACACACAAAGAGGTTAAAGAGGTGTTCCTCTTCTAAATTAAGTAGGTATGTACGGAAACATAGCTCCATGTCTGGAGGATTGGACGCAGAGAACAAAAGAACTTTGCAATTCTAGAGTTTGTCTATCCATGCAGGTGAAGAAGGCCCCACAGGCTGGGACTGCAGCATCAACAACGAAATTTTCTTATTTTTTGCTGAGTATTTATTGTTTAAACAGGATTAACGAACAGAACGGACGCGTTTTTTTGTGAAATTTTGGTAGCTTTGAACTTGTTGCCTCTCACTCCTTAAATACTGCGCTTGTACTGCTAGTCAGGAGCGCTTGCACTAGAAGACTGCTTACAAGTTGAATAATTAATGCAAAATTAAATAAGTCATGAAATGACATTATTCTCTTGAACTAGATACGGTTCAGGCCAGTCACTACAGTAATTAGAGACTGAGACCTGATAGACGTGCGACACGGATCTAGGACCTAAACTGCTAAAGAATTCTTCTGGAGCGCTATATCTAACATGTATCAATCTATCTCTCTTTAATCTTCGTCTGGACCACCCCAACGGTCAGCTTATGAACCCCATATAATATTTCATTGTAAGAATCTTTACATTTCTGACTTGCGCTGCTACATATCTACACTATCAATACTTTTTTCAGAAAAAATTAATTATCAATATCTAGGTAAATACCCAACGTTCATTTATGTTTTTCCTTCTCATAGATTGTTATGAGTCTACTATGTTCCACATCTTCTTGTCTCTCATTTTTACTTTTTGTAACACGTCATACTATTAGAAAATTCCTACTACCTAAAAAAAAATGAATCATTTATTTGATCTTACTTATTATTCCTCTTTATTTGGCCTTACAACCAACCCCTCCAATTCATTGAGTATTAAATTTACATCAACCTAAAGTGTAATTTTTTTTCATTATTTCTTGAAGATTAGTATCTTTATTTGAATTATACAATCTATATTACGTTTTTTGTTGTTTAATCCCAAAATCTTTTGGTGATGTTCATGATTTGAGCAGCTTTTAATTTTTTACATATGAGAATAATCTGGTTTAACTTTCCGTTGTTTTTGTTTCTTGTTAAACAAAATATCATTAATTAAAATAATCATGTAGGATTTCAATTATTCTCTACTTTAATTTCTGAGCTAGGCTTAATGATCGTTGAGATATTTTTTAGCCGCTCAAACATATTATGTGTTACATAAGCTAAGCTACTAGTTCTGTGATTGAGGAGTCAACATTCATCCAATTAATTACAACATTAACAATACAAAATCAACACTTGACTAAACTAGAAAACTGGATAGCAGTAGAGAAAAGTAAAATATTAAGATAAGTTCTGTATGTGTTCATATAAATATTCCGGTGGTTGTGAAGATGAGGCTCAAAAGTTGGCGTTATATAGGAAGAAATTTAGGAGAGAGCCATGTTTTAGTGAGAGTACGCGAGAATTCTTTTATTTGCTTGGGTATTTCGTTTTTTAGTTGAGATGGGTAAAGATATAAGCTATGAGATAAAAGATCTGGTTGATCGAAAGAGATGAATACTATCGACAGTAAGATATGTCTCTAGTCACGCCGAGAAGTATCGAGTTTCCTACAGCAGAGTGAAGTATTGGAAAATATTCTACTTTCCTCTCAGTCTTTCGCGTCACCCTATACCTAAAACATATTGCTCTATTAGTAGAACCCTTATTAATAATGTTGTAGGAGCAAAAATTATCTCTGATTGACATATTATTATTCTCTGAAAAAGTTACTCTTCTTAGAACTACTTCACTTTACTTCGACATTTTTGTGTGATAAGATTCCAAAATTTAGTTTGCCATTTTGGCAATCACTTCTGCAAAATCTCATAAAAATTCTTAGCCCTAAGAGTCGCGCATTAAATGGTACCAGGAAGCATAGCCCAAATGGAGTCTCTATCCAAATCTTGTCTTTAACTGCAATTTTCTATTCACCACTGCTCTTCCTGTTCGTTGTAGGTTCGGACCGCTTACATCGTCTCTGTTTCTATCTCTACATACCTACTCCGTAACTCTGACGCGATCTGCGCCGACAGTGTGTTCTCTATTCTTGCGCTTGTGCCATTGTGCGTTTCTGCATACTTATTTGTTGAGCAGTGATACTTGTATGCGGATTTTCTCTCATAGACTGGACTGTCATCATTGTTAGGGTTTTCATGAGGATTTATTCTAAATGGGTACTGTCACTCTCTCTAAATGTGCTTCTTCCCTAATTTTGTCTTCATTAGTCAACATATTTGTATTTTTTTATCATATATTTTGATTGTCTGGAATATTATCTTTCTTGATGTTATTTTCGTTTCGCAAATCTTTCGTACTCCTATTGTTTGGTTTCGTGATAATTTATATTATTTATTACGATTTAATTATTTTAGGGGGACTGCAATTCTGAATGACAATTCGCTAAATCACATAGATAATATGTGCATAAAATTATCAATTACCCCCTACATTAGCCGATTGATATTGCTCTACAAAAAAACACTCTATTCTCCCAAGTGTGTTGTGTGGCAAAGGATAAGGATCCCATAACCCGACGAAGATCATATCCGGGTTTTACTAGATTTTCTAACTAATTTTGTTTCTCCTTATACTCGTTTTTGCGTAACATTCGAGACCATCTCTGCATTGCCATAAGCATCCCTTTCCATTCAGTGTGCATCTGCTTCCATCTCCAGAAAAAAATTGATTTTAAACGGGTATTTTACTCTTATTAAACATAAAAAATATAAAAGAATAAATTATTAGATATGAATAAAGTGCCACGAGTTCAGTCGAACCAACGTATATACACTCAGAAATCGGGTTAACTTCCGTATATTAAATCCTTAACACGGAGTAATGAGTAAGATCGAAGACATCTATCACTTCGAGCGACAACGAGGTGTAGTTAATATCTATGTCAAACAAAGAGTTGCCATCAAACTGACTTACTACCTATGTACTGCATGCTACTATTTAACTTCAGCCTACCCAATACTATAGGACGTCCTTCTTAACGATAGCCACACATTGAAAATCTATCAAGATGCATTAATTCCCAGACACACTACTGCCCATATTCATCATATCTGTTTCACATTCAATACAGTTCCGTGTGCGCGTATCTTTTTGTAATAAGAGGAGAACATAACGCTCATTTTATGTAAAAAAAAAGCAAATCCAAATGGTGTAATAGCTGCTTCTGAAGATATGAGAATTTAAAATTTACTATCGAGATCTTAAGAATACAGTAAAAATACATATAATAAGATGCTACATCCAGCACACTACTTGTTCGTTTTCTAATCAAATGTAATTTTAAAAAAATAAAATAATACACAAACACTCAGCATTTTTCACAAAAGACAACCAGATACACTCAAATAATCATAAACCATCTTTTTGTTGCTAAATGAGATGTTGCAATTTATGATAATATCAAGAACTTGAGTCATTGTTACCATATAATGGACAAACAATCAAAATTTTGTAAGAATGTTCTAAATAACTATGGAACAAGAAGCACAACAATAAAGCATAACAATAAAGGTTCAAACTACTGCCAGCATTTAACTGAGACCATATCCCAGTGATTCTCAACTACTTGAAGTTTTCCTTTCGGTAGGTGGCCACTACAGTAATTACAATTTTTGTTTGTTGATGCTGCAGTTTTAAAATGTTGTCAGTAGTTTATAAGTTTATCTTATATTCTAATTGCTACGATTTTCACGCTAACCAGCATCTGTATCTGCTAACACCAACATTCTCTATTGGAGGATCTATCTTATTCAAACAAAAGGAAATCATTGAACGGTCTCAACACTAGAGCAAAAATAGTAAACAATGCAAAAAACTACGTTTATCTAATATTATAAGATATAGACTTTAATCTAAAATTCTTATGATATAGAAATTTAGTAGATTGAGACAAAAAAAATATACCTGCAGAGTGATTAAAGACACCCATTATCAAAATAAATCAAATTATATCGATCTGGTAATCGAGAATAAAATAACGTATTTAATATTCAATTATGTAGTAATCACTATTTAATAATAGTATCTCCTATAAGTAACATTGGCCATTATGTCACTTAACTTATCACTCTAACCTTATCTTTTTAAATCAAGTAGAGTGAAATATAAAAAATATGAGATAGTTGGATACAGCAGTATTAGCATTTCTACCTTGCAAAGCTTCCGTCTTTTCAGAATCTATTTTTTCCGCGGTTTGTCGTGACTCATGTGTGGCAATCAATCATCTATACCGTCACCACATTAACTTTCTTCCTCCTTACGATATATACTCGTCTCTCTTCACTGACGCCTATCAACAACACAGAACTCGCAGGCTTTTAATGTGTCGTTCTCCTCTTTTTATGTGTTATGTTCTTTGACTAGATGAAAAATATCCCTAAACTTCTCAGCCGGCAAGGCAAACACTCGCGGATACTCTCTTAGCTTAAAGCATTCTCACTCCACTCTCTTTGCAACCAAGGTGTAACGCTTATTCCCATCAAATACATCTTTTGACGCCACACTAAGTGTTAGTGTTCCAATCAAGTTACTGTTATACTTATTCAGCGTTTCATCTGTGAGAGGAAGTGTAGTTCTAGTCACGCAATACTAAAAGTGTGCTATGGGTTATGTCAAATTGTTTGTCTTGTAGTGAGTTTAACAAATCTGCATCTCGTACACTGGGTCTTTTAGTGATTACGAAATAATCTAACTATCCTAGGGTATTATGGATTCAGAAAGTGGCATATTGCTGATTTCAATTTAGCGCGTTTAGGGTGTCGTAAGTTAATGTGTAGAAGACTAGATATTTGTATGAGAGTTTGTGTTCATCAGAAATATGTGATTTGCGGATTGATTAGGTAGTGATTTTAGCCGTAATTGGCCCAGCTAGCTCTTGACTATGGGTAATATTTGTGAATTTGAGCCTTGTCATATTTTAGCTTTTGGTTTTGTTAATGCGTCGTTCACCTATCCACTCGGTCTAGGTAGAATCTGTTTCATCGCGTTTAACAATAATTGCTTCTACTATTTTTCCGCAAGGTTTAAATGGAGTTTTGTGAGGTCTCGCCTTCTTTCAGTGATGACTGATTTGATAATAACGTAGGCATCTATGTTGGCACGTTATTCTTTCAAGCTTCATCCTTCTTTATAATGAGTTTACCATTATCAAACCAAATAGATACAGTTATATTTTGTTGATAATAACTAAATTGTCTATTCTACATATATATACTTATTTGTTGTCATGTTCTGCGCTCCAAAATTTATATTTTTTTGCTGCAGGGTCTGTACTTATAGTTAATTTTCGAAATAATTGCTATTAAACATTCCTGTATTATTTTCAGCAACATCTACGTAAGAAGTTCATTGTGAAGTACGCTAATTTTCAAATCAGGTAAACTTCTTCTATGTCAACATTAATTATTCGATGACAAAACTATTGTCAAATTAGACTAATATTATAGAGTCTTAACCTCGACATACTTGTACTCCGCACTGTCCGACGCTCAGTATGCTTTGGTGCTATGATGTCACCATTAGCTTTTGATTGGAGAATTTATAGTGTAATCCTTTCGCATCTGTAGCGCTGTCCGTTTCCATCAGACATGCCTTTGTTCTGTCTGCATTAGCTTTGATTACAATTATAGGTTAATCGTCGTTTTGTGTGCCGTTTTAAAGGTAGATGTGATAAGTGGTTGCTTTGCTAGTTCTTCGTTATCTGCTGTGTTGAGCTGTTCTTGTTTGAGTTTTTAATTGGATGTTTTGATGTGAGAGTGTGCAACCAACCCACTGTATGTCTGTAGATCGAAATCATGTGTTCTAGTCTGAGAGTGTCGCGTGACTTGGTGCTAAGGTGGCATATGCTGTTTGTAACACGTGATAGCATGAGAACAGCGATCTACGTGTTTAGCATACGTCTGTGATGTGAACCTCAATGTTCGTGTTTCTGCTTGTGTGGTATGTGAGCAGTGTGATGTGATATAGAGCATACATACATGTTGTAATATTTAAAATTCTTCTGCTAAACTGGGACCTATTGGTACCAATTATTAGAACTCTTGGTAGTACAACAGATTAGATTAAGATTACAATTATATCCTCCGTTTTGAAAAATATATAAAACTAAAGAATTAAACACTTGCCTCCCATTCTTCTTTGCTCTCATCTCATCTTTCAGCTTTGTTCCTATATTCATAGAAGTACTTTGCTGAAACAACTAATAAGTGGGTGTCTGGGATGACCAGCATCTTTTATCTTAGTGATGTTTTCGATTGAAATGTATCATCTCCTAATTCAACAACCACAGATGAGCCAAGATACAAGATTCAAAGTCTTAAGATATAATTATTGAGTGTTAATTGTCTAATTTCTAATCGAAATATTATTTTCTTCCATGATTACACTATATGACTCCCGGTTCACGTTTTTTTTAGATGTACTACCATTACCATTACTTGGAGGAAATCACACGGTATCGAATTCGATTGAGTTTGACATAAATTAGTATTGAGTAAAGTTAGCTAGGTTAAAACAGAAGCGATTGCTCAAGTTTAGGGTTCAGAAGACAGAGATATTAATCGTCGTTGGCTGAATGTTATGATTGTCTGAAAAACTTAGTATGCAGGATAATACCAATCACGTTTATTGCAATTTTGGCCTGACAAAAGTTATTAGCAGGCCCATGGGTTAAAACATAGTAATTGAAGTTCCGACTTAGATAGGAATAGGAAAATTCTAAGACTTGGAGTAAGTTCTAGCTTGCAAAGTGCCCGTTTCCGATTAGAAGCGAGTATACAGGATTAAAAGGATAAAGAGAGCTAAGAAATGCTGAAAAATATAAATGTTAATTTAGTATAGATTTTCAGATTATGAGAAACAAACTAAGATATATTACAAACATCCCAAAATAGAAACAGTCTTGAAGATGGTACAATACTAAAGAAAAAAATAAGACGCTGCTCATAAAAGTGGTGAAATCTTAGATAGTTATTTTTTTAAGATAATCTACAACCACAAGATTTGATTTGAATTAGCTTTGTGTTGTTTGTATTGTTTACAGGGGACACATCATAATTGTTTCTCATCGTCACATAGAAAAAAATGACAAGAAAAAGAATGGATTGTGATTATTCCTGAGATGATGTGTGAAGTTAATGTATGAATCTGGTGGATGATCACAAAGAACCAGAACTCCATGAAGCTTCGTAAACTAGTAAACACTATTTTCATGGTAATGTTATATTCATCCTTATCATACCATTCAATGTTTTAATAAAGTCTCAAGTTACTGTAAAGATCCAGGGATTGATTGTCTGGGATTATGGCCATGGGTTATTTGTCAAGGCTTCAGCGGCTGATGTGCTAAAATACAAGTGGCAAAGAACTATAGAGAAGAATAGGAAGAGCCATGACCGCATGAGTTCTCTGAACACTTGAAATGGGAAGTATGTATGCGATTTTCATTCTTGTACATTTTATCATTATTATTCACAATTAATTGTTTATTGTTGGATTATGTCACGCAAGATTATTTTCAGTACATAAGTATTCCTTCCGTATTCCAAATTTAAGTCTCCTTGTTTGCACGCTTATTTTTAGGACTATTATATTTATTAAATTATTATATTTATACAATATCTACAAATGGTTGTACCTTTAAACCTAGGAGTATATATCTTGTTCGATTATTTTCCTTAAAGATCAAAATTCGAAACAACGATAATAATACTTTCCATCAAATCTCATCTTGCCTTGCTGGGTGCTGACCGTCTGATGAAGGGACTTGACATTTACTTAAAAGACACGCAGAATTAAAGTGAATCAATGGCGTATAGGAGAAAGCCGACTCCATCGAATTGTAGAAGAATTGTACTAATATTAGCAATATATAACAATTTTCAATAGGTTGCTTATGTTTGATTAGGTTCTCCTATTCGTGATCCCTAAATTAATGGGCCGTAACTAGCCTGGTTGAAGCAGTGTCCAAAATATGCGCATCAACTCCTAACCATCCAGACTAAGGTCATATCATAAGTAGTATCTAACTACAGGATTTGTTATGATTAGTGCCAAAAAATTGTTGATGTGTCTTATAGAGCAAAAAGTGCACAATGAGGGACATTCACTACTATGCTCAATTCTCTATGTGTGTGCATTGTGATCGATACTTTACTCTATATCATTGGAGCAATGATTGGCACTTTAAGTCTTATCTCGAAGGTCCTTTCTAATTAGTCTGATACTTCTGATTATGATTATTAACTTTACTAGAAGTTGTATAAAAAGAAACAAAGTCAAAACACTATATTAAAAAAGTGTCAATGATCTAATTTTGGCATAGAAGGTTAACTTACGTCTAGTATAACTTTAGCTATAAAATTGCAGGCTATTTCGACAATCCATGAGTGATTTGAACTTTGTACAGAGTTCATCATTATTGGTGTCATTGTTTAATTGGCACTTTATTATTGATTTTTTTATTTGTTATAAGATTCAAAACACCACAAAGTATTGGTACTTTGTGAATTATTCGAAACTGCCAATAATCAATTAATCTTATGAGTTCACCCAAGATGTGCTGCGGGGTGAGAAGACTTAAAATAGAGATACATGCAAAATTTATCGTTATAATTAATGCTCTTTAGAGTGACTATGTTTCTGCCTCATAATTGATGTTCTTACACACTCTCTTTCGCACTCTGTCTTCTTGCTATTCCCAGGCCCCCAACCAACTCACGCACTAGCGGATCATAGGAGTATACAAAGTAAAGAGTAACCCGCACAAGTACCAAACGAATAAAGTAGTAAAACAGTAAAAAAATATATGTATAAACAAGATAACGATACCAACAGGAAGATAATAATTATTAACACACTGCATACATTCTCGTGCTACTAGATAACAAGGAATATATAATTTTTTCTTTTCGCTCATCTTTGTTTGTTTCATAGGTATACTTCATTATTATATTTTTAATTATATTTACATGGCAATGGGCATTGCTGATAGGTTTGTGGATTTAGTTATAAATGGTAATATAATTGATATTGAGATTCTTTGTATGACTTATTATGTTTATAATGATTTATTAAATTGTTTATGTATCAATAATAATATGTATTAATGTAGTGTGAATAATGTTTAATTTTAGCAATAAAAAGTGTCCCGCTATTGTGCTACTCATGCAACCAGTTGTTATGCTTCTGTGCGGGATTGTTTCTACGACTATGTTTTATCGAATTTATCTTGCGATAAGTATTGAACTTTACGAGGGCAAGTGCTATGCTAATCGCAAGTTTGATTTCTCATGGTATGTATTTTTCTCAATTGTACCGTTGACAGGTCGCATTATCCGTGACTATTGATTTCTTTACATGGTCATAAACCCTAAGATGCATCTCCGAGACTATCCTTACAACTTAATTTTCTTTATTCTAGACCTCATCTGCTTCAGCAACCAATTGCGCTCATCTACCTTAGTCTCTACACTAATCTCTTCTTATGACAACACTACGCACATTATACTAACAACATTAGATTAAGGTACACACAATCCTATCAGGAGTTGACACCCATCTTGTGGTCTTGCCAATGTGTGTTATCGTTGTTATCCTATTATTATATATTTATTAAATTATTATTATTTATGTTATTTATTATTAATATTATTACTACTGGATATATTCATGTGCACTACCAAAATTAAAAAATTATTCTCTTTGACATGAGCACTTCAATAAAAGAGAGCAAAAAGAGCTTATCTTCAATCGGAATAAGTGAAGTTCAGTATGTCTCTTTGACATCTTGGTAAACCTTATCACAATCATAAACATTTATCTTTAGCTCTATATACTTTTCCTTAACTATATTACATGCTATGGTAACCATTGCGAGTATTTAGTTTTACCCATCTTAATGTGAATTTGTTATTTTACAGGAAAACGAACGAATGATAGACGGTCAATTCTGAACACATGAGGTTGTGAGATCACAAGATGATTACCCAAAAACAAACATAAGTTTTTGTGGTATTGCCATCGGGAGTATGCTGTCTGGAAAGTTATGCGCGATTATAATAAGAGACACAAAAATAAACCTTAGAAAACTTACACTCAAAAGATAGATCCTTCTGCGTGTTAATCTCAAGGCAATAATAGTCATTACTAATCCGCTATCTTTTCTTCACGATTGTTATTCGATAGTGCGCTCATTTTTCTTTTGGATATTTTAGTCGATCGTCTATGTTGTGTTCAATCCAATTGCTTGTTGATACCTTGTTGATTGTGGCTGTCTCATTCTACCTTTAGCGCGACTAGTACTAGATATGAAAAACAAAAATTAGAGAGTACTTGTGTGAAAAAAAATTTATGTAGAGTGGATGCTAACTTGCAATTTTGATTGTTGCAGCTATGATCTTAATTTGTAAGACTTGTTATCGGAATTTTCTTCCTATTAAATTCACTAATTCTTCATTAAATCAATGCCTCCATCTTGTTAGAAATTATCTCTCGACAAGAGATGACCCAACTAACAATTATCTTTCCTAGTTATTTCAAAGATCCCATGAGAGTTATATGACCAGAATTGTATTGTTGTATCTTAAATATAAGTTGATATAAAACGAAAAATCACATGCACTTAGATGATGTGAGTCATTTGATACACTGAGCATTTTCTTAAGGTAGAGTACATCAAATTTGATGGGTGCACTATTACTAGAAAGAGAAAGGAATTTGCTTATGTAATGAATGTGTAAACAATGTTAGATTGGAACTTTCTTAATATCAAATTTGATTTGCGTGAAATTCTTTTTTAGTTAGAGGAATCTCAGTGTCTGATATGATTCAAAACAACGTCTATGCTTAGTGTGAATATGTTGATCTTTGATGAGCTTAGTATGTATGAATTGACTTTAGAGTGACGGGAATTCTGGACAAAATGGAGCCGGGTCACCGAGACATGGTTTTTTGGCCGAAAACCATGTATTATATTTCACCGAAATGAGGTCTCCGAAAATTTTTCCCCTAACTTTCGCTACGGTTATCTGATTGAGGTCCATGACCTATTAAAATGATTTTTTATGCGACGCGAATCYCTTAAATAACTCAAAAAAGTATTATATAATCCATCCGTGGTACATTTATGTCATAAAAAATCGCATAAGTAATAGTTTACTCATGGCCTTTTTTTTGCCCTTAACTTTCTCTACAGTTTTCCGATTGAGGTCCATGATATATCAAAACGATTTTTTTGGCGATGCGAATCGCATGACCAACTCAAAAAAGTATTATACAATCCATCCGTGGTAAATTTATCTCAAAAAAGTCGTATAACTAATAGTTTACTCATGGCCGATTTTTTGCCCCTTAACTTTCTCTACGGTTATCCGATTGAGGTCCATGATCWATCAAAATTATTTTTTGGMAAACGCAAATTGCATAAGTAACACAAAAAATTATTATACAATCCGTCTGTGGTACATTTATCTRATGAAAATCGTATAAGCAATAGTTTACTAACGYCCGATTTTTTGCCCCTAACTTTCTCTACGGTTATCCGATTGAGGTCCATGATTTATCAAAAAAAATTTTTTGGTGACGCAAATAAAATGAATAATTCATAAAAGTATTATACAATCCGTCCGTGATACATTAATCTAAAAAAATCGTATAAGCWATAGTTTACTCATGGCCGGTTTTTTGCCCTGAACTTTCTCTACGGTTATCCAATTGAGGTCCATGATCTATCAAAARGGGTTTTTTTGGCAACGCGAATCACATAAACAACTCAAAAAAGTGTTATACAATCCGTTCGTAGTACATTTATCTCAAAAAAATTCGTATCAACAATAGTTTACTCATGGCTGATTTTTTGCCCCTAACTTTCGATACGGTTATCCGATTGAGGTCCATGATATATCAAAACGATTTTTTTCGTGACGAGAATCGAATGAATAATTCAAAAAAGTATTATACAATACGTRCATGATACATTAATCTAAAAAAGTCGTATAAGCAATAGTTTACTCATGGCCGGTTTTTTGCCCCTAACTTTCTCTACGGTTATCCGATTAAGGTCCATGATCTATCAAAACAATTTTTTGGGAAACGCAAATACATAAGTAACTTAAAAAATTATTATACAATCCATCCGTAGTACATTTATCTCAAAACAATTCATATCAACAATAGTTTACTCATGGCCGGTTTTTTGCCCCTAACTTTCTCTACGGTTATCCGATTAAGGTCCATGATCTATCAAAACGATTTTTTGGGAAACGCAAATCACATAAGTAACTCAAAAAAGTATTATACAATCCGTTTTTGGTACATTTATCTCAAAAAAATCGTATAAGCAATAGTTTACTCATGACTGGTTTTTTGCCCCTAACTTTCTCTACGGTTTTCCGATTGAGGTCCATGATATATCAAAATGATTTTTTTGGCGACGCGAATTGCATGACCACCTCAAAAAATTATTATACAATCCGTCTGTGGTACATTTATCTCAAAAAAAAAAAATCGTATAAGCAATAGTTTACTCATGACCGATTTTTTGCCCCTAACTTTCTCTACGGTTTTCCGATTGAGGTCCATGATATATCAAGCAATAGTTTACTAATGGCCGGTTTTTGACCTGAACTTTCTCTAAGGTAATTTCTTAATTTGATTAGTCATGAYTCTCTACATCTAGCGATTGAGACTTAGRATAAAATCTACGTCAATAGGTAGAACGAGACTATCCTAGGTCAAGAGATACTATWAGGAGTAGTTCTATGGTTCATTCGATTCAAGAGAACTTTGACCCTATTTCGATTGTGCCTTGTTGTGAATTGTTGATGCCCAATTATTGTTAATTACTACTATAGTGAACCATAACCTTAGATTTAGTCATCATCATATAATTTAATCTTCTTAATCCATCGTTCTTGTTAGTCTTAGATTAATACAAACATCAATCAAAGGCTCTTTGATAGTTTAGATGCTTTTATTCAGTCAATRGTAACTTGTCACTTCTTTGTGGTTTGACCCTTTTACCGCAAGTTGCATTAGTTGGTGRTATTATGTTATCTTTAATAGGTACGCAATAAGTCTGTCAGTTCATAAGGGTGATCCACAATCATATGCTACCAAAAGTAATCAAAGTATCAACACAAACACTATTTAAATTGCAACTTTACATGTTCTATGTAATTGATGGGGTTGGTATTTGATCCACGGTTCATACGGGGCACTTGGTCGTAAACAAAACGGAACACGAATGTGTAGAGTAGCCCATAGTATTTGTTCGAAGTTGGAATATATTTTTGATGGAGGTGAGAATTCTGGACAAAATCGGGAGTACGTACTGATTTTTTGTTCGAAACATGTTTTCATCACGATGAGGTCTGCAATTTAAGGAAGTTTCTCCTTTTACCATTCTTATTGTATGGATGTGTCCGGAAATTTTGAGCCAGAACGGTCTTATAGTGCCTTGGTCTTCAAGGAAAACGGAAACGTCGAAGAGTCTAGGAGGTAGCCGTTAGTTTTGGGTCACTGTTGATAGTTTTCTATGACTAGGTGACAGAATTCTGCAATCGTGTGCGTCACCGGACTGGTTTTTTGGCCAAAACATGTTTATATACTCCGAGATGGTCTCTGGAAATTTATGGAAAATTGCCGAAATTTTCTGGGTTCTATGTATGATGGTCGGGATTTTGAGTCCCAACGGTCTTTTCGGGCTTTGCGTCGTCACGGAAACAGAAACTCGAACATCTAGGGTAGCCTTTAGATTTGGGTTGACTCGTTGGTTAGTAATTTCTATGCCTGAGGTACGGGATTCTGCAACTGGCGGTCACCGGATGGTTTTTGGCCGACTGTCTTATATTTAACCGAATGGGTCTCCGATTTTTCCCCTACTTTCGTAGGTTTTCTGTTGAGGTCCTGATTTAATGATTTTTACCGACGCGGATGCTTAATCACTCAAGTATTATATCCATCCTTTTTGTATAAAGGCTAATCGTTTATCATGGCCTTGTTTTTCCTTAACTTCTCTAACAAGTTTTCCGATTGAGGTCATTAGATTTCAAACGATTTTTGGCGATGCGATCGCATGACCACAACTCAAAAAGAATATTACATCCATCGTGGTATTTATTCAAAAATGTATATATAGTTTACTCATGACCATTTTTTGCCCTTAACTTTTCTCGTATACGTTGAGTTGTACATGGACATCAAATTATTTTTGGGAACGCCAATTGCTAAGTACCACAAAAATCTAATTATTACCAATCGTCTGTGTCATTTTCATCATGAACAGCGTATAAAGCACTGTTTACTAACTCCGATTTTCTCGCCTAATTCTCTACGGTTATCCGATTGAGTCATATTTATCAAAAATTTTAATTGTGACGCAAATATATATAAGATATTCATAAAATATAATACAATCCGTCGTGTACTTAATCTAAAAAAATCATAACAGTTGTTTACTCATGCCGTTAGTTTTTTGCCGAACTTCTCTACGTATTATCCAATTGAGGTACCATTGATCTATCAAATGGGTTTTTTTGCCAACAAGATCCCATTAAACACTCAAAATGTATTCAATCGTCGTGTACTTTATTCAAAAAAATTCAGTATACAACAATAGTTACTCATGGCTGATTTTGCTCCTAAACTTCGAATTACGGTATCCGATGATGGGTCCCTAGTATATCAAAACACTTTTTTTCTGTGCGATGATCAATAGTATATAATACGCCATGAGATAAAATTTAATCTAAACTGTAAGCTTATTAACCTCAAAATAATAAGCTTTCGGGCGTTTTTCCCCTAACTTTCTATCGTCAGATTAAGGTCCAATATCTTATCAAACATTTTGGGAAGACTACATAAGTATATTAAAAATATTATACACATCTCCTAGTCGATTTATCTAAAACATTCATACTCAACAGTTTTCTCATGCCGGTTTTTTGCTCCTAACTTTTTACGGTTATCACGATTAAGTCCATGATCTATTCAAACGAATTTTGGGGAAACGCAAACACATAAAATACTCAACAAAAATATTATACATCCGTTTTGGATACATTATCTCAAAAAATCGTTTATTAAAGCATAGTTACTCTATGACTGGTTTTTGCCTTAACTTGCTCTCGTTTTCCGGTTGGGGTCACTTTTCAAAATGATTTTTTTTGGCGACCGAAATTGCCTATGACACCTAAAAATATTTGCAATCCGTCTGGTGATAATTTTCTCGCAAAAAAAATCAGTATAAGCATAGTTATCAAATATACCTTTTTTCCTAACTATTCTTACGTTTCCGATTGAGGTCAATGTAATCAAGCAATAGTTACTAATGGCGTCTTTGCTGAAACTTATCTCTAGAATCTTATTTGATTGTCATGATCTTCATCTAGGAGAGACTAGTAAATCTAGTCAATGGTAATGATACGGCTATCCTAGTAAGGATCTTAGAGTTTCTATGGTTCATTCATTCAGAAACTTTGACCCTTATTTCTTGCCTTGTTGTGAATTGTGATGCCAATTATTTGTTAATTACTATACTATTGAACACTTTACATCACTATAACTTTAAGTCTTCAATATCCTTATCTGTCTTGTTATCTTGTTAATCTACAACATCATCAAGGCCTTTGGATTTAGATGCTTTTTCAGTCATCGTAACTTGGCATTCTTTGTGGTTTGACCTTTACGCATTGAATTAGTTGTGTTTTTTATCTTTAAAGTACAGATAAGTTCTGTCAGATTCATAAGGATTCCACAATCATTGCTACAAAGTAATCAAAGTATCACACAACCTATTACATGAACAATTTTACATCTTTGGGACATTATTTCCTGGAAGACCTAAAACTCTATGCAACATCACTCCTTACCACCCTTACTGCATGCACGATGCAATTGCTTTGCTTCCACAAGCCTTTATATTCCGCTCCTCACAATTTCATAAAGAGCTGTACACAACATCAGAGACCGTTAACTTACTCTCCGACACTGGTTTCGAACCAAGCATAGTTCAAAGCACTTTTTATAGTATATCAGCTAGAGATCTCACAAATAGCTTCCACGGATCCTAGTGATACCTCATTCAAAAACCTGTCACTCGTCCATACTCTCATGGTAGATTCTTTCTTACCCCACATTCTAGCGCTATCTTAGTTTGACTTTCCCATTAGAGTCATGATGACTTGTTCTCGATGTCGTCTGCTCACACCCACTCAATCCTTTTCCCTCCCTTATGATGAACAAAATTATACAACTAAGCACATTAATTTTTTATATTCTATATTTATATATTAATATTATTAATATTATTTGTTGTTTTATCAGTCTTATTATTTTTTCGACCTTTCTTATCAGGTTTAGTTTAATTTTCATTAGTTTCTATTAAAACTTGCTTTATGTTTGGTCTTTTGTTATCACACGATAAAGTTCTCAATTCATGTTTTAGTTATTTTCGAATCTTCTTTTCTTTATTTATTGTAGTTTCTGTTTTCTCCAATATCATTTCAGTTTAATTTATATTTTGTGTATAGTTTTATTTCGTAAGGTAGGAAGTGATGAAAACTATTGGTATATTAGTTATTCATCTGATCGACATTCATCTTTCCTTATTTTCGATTTTCTTGTTAGTCAATTTCGAGGATCGAATTTATTGTTGATTAATTGTGTGCATTTCCAAAATAGCATCGAATTAATTTGAATCTAGTCAAAGGTAACAGACAACTTAGATCGAGCGAGACGTTAGGAGTAGTTTTATAGTTGCCTAATTCAAGGCCTTATATCTGTTTTTCACTGTTCTGTTTGATTGTTATTCCATTGTTATCTTTTATGTAACCTGCCTGGATTTCGTTAATGCTATTTTTCGTTTTTATCTTTGTTAATTGTATTTATTTACTGTGTAATCATTCAAGGCTCTTATGTTGGATGTTTTTAATTAATTAGTTAGTTATTTTTTAGTGTTTGCTTCTTGACTTGTTTTGTCTTAGGTTTTTTTATGGTGGAACTAGCTTGTGATGTACCACCCTGCCATGCGCCTGAGAGCGTGTTGCATTGCCGCTGAAGGGTTAAATGTCCTGCTTGGGGTGAAATTCGCACCGCATTCGCTCTAGAACGTTGTCCATC
>SNQN01002108.1:0-24456 GCA_008642245.1 Bassia scoparia | reverse complement strand
TCACTGCCTTGGGAATGAAACATGTCAAGCCACCGCCATGTCGCTGCCTCAAGAAGCGTGTCAAATCATTTTCGTCGCCAAAAGCGCGGATTCTTGTTGTGCAATGCCTCAAGAAGCATATGGGCCCTACTTGAGGCATGTCATTATTTGGGGGGACATGGGCCCCACCTGGGGCATGTCGTCACGAGGGGACTATATATGTAGGCCCCTCTTTGGACACATCATCGCAAAGGGGCCTMTGGGCCGTACTTGGGCCATGTCATCAAAAGGGGTTGTGCAGGCCCCATCATTTTGTTCAGGAATGTGTTGCTCGTGGAGATCTTATCATTCAMCATGTTCCGACTCAGCTTCAACTTCCAGATATTTTTAATAAGTCATTGTTGTATGGTCAACGTTTTGAGATTTTAAAGTCCAAGCTGCACATCGTCTCCCCTGCTTAGATTAAAGGGGTGTATAGAGTAATTTTTGAATAGGGAAACTCTTGTAATTACAAGATCATAGGTTCTAATATGTTTGTCTATGTATATAATGTCAAGACTCCCTGTTTAGGGTCACTCATACAATTTGTCACACYYTATCAATTGTAGCACCATACAAAAATTGTTGTTATGACTTATGACAACTATCCAACACTTAATAAATTTTTCTCACAGGTTTGACTCTTGTTTACCCTTACTTTTTATATTAATTAGTGAGATTGAGTTAGCGTTTATCTTTGGCATCCATATTGATAGGTTATTCAATGAAGCATAAGCATAMGTTTTCCCATATTTAGTCCATTTGGCGTTCACCTTTGAAACTCAAATGTAAGAACCACCCATGTATAGTTATCCATTATGATTCATAGATCATTAGGTTAAAGATAGAGAAAAACAACAAGAGGTATGAATTGTTGAGCATTCAATTTGTTCATCCTTTTGAATCATCTCGTACATCAATGAACACAGTATAAAATATACAATTAATTGATAAAAGAAAATAAAATGAAATTAATGTATGTCTCTTTCAATTTTATTTGACTTCCTTGAACTTCATCAAATTTAGTGATTTTTTCATAGCTTGCCAGAATGAACATTAAATAATATCTTAACTTATTTGAATTTATACATGTTAGACTCCAGGCTTTTACTTTTTGAAAAATGGGTTGAAAGTAATTGAAAAAACACACTCTAGGTTTATTTGCAATTAAAATTCGCCTTAAATTATTTGTCTATGTTTGACAAAAAAGCACAAAAAATAGGGAACCCAATCACAGTTAGCCGTTATTATGCGCTTTTGGTTAAATACCAAATTGGAGGATGCGCACTGGATGAACATACGGCGCCCATGTATATTCACTTAAGAGAATGGCTAGAACGTCTAGAGGGTCTGTTGTACACAGGAAAGACTATTATAGAGCATGAGAGTGATTGACTCATAGAAATAAGGGATCTTCGGTCAAGCTAAAGCGCCTCTGGACATCCGTCACAGAGTAGGCTTGTATATGGCTAGCTATGATGCCTTGACCTTAAGCTTTTGGGAACAGAAATAGAGTTATTCTGTTGTAAATGTTTAATTGCACTCGCCGATAATTTGGAGGCTTAGACCTTCTTTAGTGTCGGTTCTTGTGGAGGGAGTCACTATGAAGGGACGCTCGGCTAGACGACATCCCGCTTAGTCATGAATGACTCACCGAGAAAGGATTTTTGCCACGCTCTCACTTACCTTACGGTAAGGACTCCGTGAACCGCATTTCGTATCGAAGCAATGTTCGCCGTGTGGGTGAGTTGTGGAATTATGTGCTTCTACGGCTGATCTGGCTTTTCGGGAAGGAGTAATCGCTCATTTGTCGCTTATACTGCACTTAAGTGACTGCCTCGTATCATTGCCTGATATAAGGATGACGGATATGACTAGAAGAGCGATAATGAGTACTACTACATGGATATAATACTGAGACGATATGATACTTGATAATGTTCAACTGTTATAATGTCGTACGATCCGCGTATAAGTGTTGTACATTGCCCGTCTCTACATATTGTATGTGATGATATGTATGATGTCGCACTAGATTATGTTGCTCTTCAGAGATAGACGCCTGAGTACTTTCTATTTTCCCAGAGGAACACACTCGACACTCCACTCTCTCCACACCGGGATTGACTTGCCAAATAAAAAAATAAAACTAATTAAAATGATGTAAAAACAAACAAATTGTTACGTATCTGCATATAAAATTAAGGTTTCATCCGTGGAGTGGAGCGATAGCTTGCTGCAACACTTAGTGCTTTAATCTGTCTGGGTTTACAGGCATGTTCAAGTTCAACTACTAAAATTTGGAAATGCAAGATGTCATGCTATAGGTTTAATAAAAGTATTATACTTCATTATTTCAATGCTACTGCGTCTTAGTATCGATCTGTTGGTTTTGTTTATCTTAAAAGTTATCAGATAATGACACTGGCTTTTCGGAGAAAGAGCAAAGATGATGCCGTAGATTTAGTCAAATTGATGGAGTTAGATGACTAATGCGGATAATAGAATGGGACACATTGCAGTGTTGTTGTCTGTAAAGGATGCTTTTCGCCCTTTGAAGCAGTTCATTCGCTTCATGCAACAGAACTCTCCTTCCAATACTAGTAGAACAGGTTGAACCATCTCGACATTGGACCCTGATGGATATGTATATACGAGGTGAGAATGATTCTCTGTATCAGTTCTAAGAAGCTTGTTATAGTCGGGTAATGTTGTCTACAATAATTACGAGGTCGCGCCCAAAAGAGGAGATCGCATTCGTGCCACGTCAGTAAAGGAGACTCGGTAAGCGTCAGATGATAAGAAGGAGAGTAGACTAATATGTGATTATGCCGTAACTTCAAAGTGTAGGCCAAATTCATGTAGAATTGATAGTATGTTGACAAGCGGAGATGGAATGATGAGTAGGGTGTTGAACTTAGTTTATATGCTTCTACAAAAATTGCGACAATTATTTTTGTAAGGCGATAAGTAGTGGGTAGAATCGCACAAAGTATATTATAAATATTTGATATTTAGAATTTTTCTGCATGCGCACTTCAAGAGAACTTTGACTCACATACATGGTTGTATGGGGTTTGCTGACTTTGAATTGTGGGCCTATGTCTCTGGATACAAATGTCCCCTGCATCGTCCGACGCCCAACTCAAGGACGGATTGCTTTTTGATGTGATTAGTATGTAAGCACACTGACCGCCTCCCCACAAATCTGAGAGGGTGGTAGACAATCTCGATAAAGTGTGAAAAATATGAGATGACATGAAATGAGTAACCTAGTGGAGTTCCGTTATAAAATAGACCGCTTGGTCACAAGCTGATCTCGGCGAAATTTAGTCTATTCAGAGTTGGTAAGCGAGTAGACTAATTGTGAGAGATAAGACCTCTACGGGGAAGGAGTTGGTAGAATGTGACGTGTGAGGTCGGAGATCCCGGTATGAGTTGCTAGCATGAAGCAATCTGATGGGTCATATGCACGAGGGTTGCATAAAGACTTAGGAGATGTTTCTTGATGATTGAGTCAGGTTTGTCTTGGACTTCGAGACTAAAGGATGATTCGCAATGTGTTTCTCAACAACAGACAATCAGGCCAGGCGTTACTCATCTCTGGGATTTTTGAATTTTCCTACATATGATGTCGACGTCATTCGACTCTTTCTGAATCGCCAAGTCATTGCTAAATGATGTGTCTCGACACTTCGACTTATATTAGGATGAGTGTTTTCACTATCGATAAATTTGGCGCCATTACTGTATATGTATAAAAATACGAACAAAAGTAAATAAATATTAGAAAAGCGTGCAATAATAGTCAGTAGATATATGTGGAAGATCACAATAAGTAATGCTCAGTCTTTTTTAGGCTCGAAAAATATCATCTGCAGAACATATGCATAATTGAACATTCCTAGAAATCTTGTACATAGTTACTAGTTATCACCATGTAGATGCTCCGCTTGCTTGTAAAGATTTTCCATTTGAAGCAGATGCAGGGTGTAATAAGAGTCCGAGCACGATACAAGCAGAGAATTCGAACTATCTTTGTACACGCAACCATAGTGAGACAAGAGAATCGACTGAAGATTCTTGCTGGGTTATCTTTGAAAAGTGTTAACTATCAACTGTACAACAGAGAAATCCATTCGATTGACGAAATGTAGTAGTAAGTGTAGTACGAGCTAGCGGAATGATAAAGAAGAACGTATAGTTACGCCTACAATCAGTTATAGTCTGATAAAATATTTCCAGATGAACAGAGAAGTGATCGTTATACGCGCTAGTATATTAGTATAGTTATCCATTACTCTACCTCAACAAGTGTTCTACAAGTACTTCCCTTCTACACTTTAATACTCAAATAGTTCTCAATGATATTATCAAAATTAATAATAAGAGCTCCTCTTCAAACATTTGGAAAACCTATTTCAACCAATAGAAAGTTAAGGGGCTTCGAGCTTGAAATTTTTTGTATAGTGGAAATCGCGGAGCGTATATACGCAACTGGGAATGTCGATAGGCCGTTGATGACGAACTCCTACACAACACACCTGCTGTTAGAATACCTTTTCTGTCTCCTAACTTAAATAATCTCTTGTAGAGGAACTACAATTCCATCCACAAGCCTCCAGGTATAACAGAAGAACTTTTCTGGATGAAGTGAAGAGTCTTTAGTGTATCTTGCCTGCGCTTGTAGAGCGCAGTCGTGCTAGAAATACTAACATATTCTTGCATAGAGTGGTCATTGCCTTGCTGATCAGAAAGGAGCAAAGAAGCTAGATCCCTTAAGGGCATCGCGACTTGATAAAATACCCATCTCCGAACATGATTGTGTCCAGACGGACGTGTGTCACTTTGTACATTCTCGGTGAACCATGGAGTTTGGAATGGAGCCGCGAGAGGATATTCACGGAGGGTTAACATAATACTTCATTAGTGCTCTCGAGAAGCGCATCTGATCATTATCTACAGATCACATCAAGTCACGAGAACACATTAAGGGCGGTCTTAGCTTTCGTATAAAAATATGTATGATCAAAGAAGATGCAAGAATGCATAGAATAGACCGGGTGTGGGGTTTGTGCGGGACAAAGCACATTCGCTTGTAATGTTGTTTTTTATGAAGTAAGATCTCGAATTCAAAGAGAGTGGAGCAGACTTCTCTCTCAGCATGTGAAGAGCACAAGCAGAGATTATATGGTGGTACTCAAATCCTGAGATTTCTCACCAAAAATATTCTACTGTTGTGTCAATGCTTCTCTCTCTCTCTCTCTCGCACTTCATTAATATAAGCATTATTTGAAGTTCATATTTTTAATATAATAAAATGATGTACGACACCATCTCACTATTGCTCAAAGTGGCTATTATAAGTGATATTGTATGAGATAGGTTTTTCTTAATATTTTCAAATGTTTCATGGTTTTTGGCTTTCATTATTATACATATTATTTATCTTTATATTGCAACTCAACCTTAATCATCCTCTCTAGTTTTCTCGTCAAATTAGCAATCACATATAGACAGGACACGAGCTGCCGAGGTCCTCATCTTGTGTTATATTACTAAATGAAGTGGGAGAGGTACATGAACTATTCTCGTGATGTGTGATTGTTTAGCAGTAAGAAAAGAAACAAGTGCGCAGATCTTGTCATTCTACATTAATTCAATAATGACCTTACTTATCAACTTCTCGAAATAATCTTCATGTTCAGGTATGTTTTTTATTATGATGTGGGATTTTCGCTGTCGTGTTGTCGCCCCTCGTTCCTTCTCCTTAGCACGTGGTTTCCTCAGTCTCTCTTTTATGAAATTAAAAGGGGGATCACAGGTTCAAACATGGTCTCCCTAAAAGCTCCTGGGCCAGATGACTTTCATGCCTTCTTCGACAAAGCCTATTAGGACCACAAATCTTTTGATTTCTCTTCCTTAATAACTAGTGTCTTCAATTCTAAAGTGGTCCCCCCCTTTCTTAATGAAACCATCATTTCCCTTATCCCCAAACGTGATTGTCCAGAAATAATTAAAAGATATAAACCCATCAGTCTATGCAATATTAGCTACAAGGTCATCACTAAAATTTTAGCTAACAGATTGAAACACTCTCTTCCTGAAATCTTCCCCCATAACCAAAACAACTTCCTTCCTGATAGAGGATCAGATACAAATGTCATCCTTACCTCTGAATCATCCATTCTTTCAAGCACAAGAAAGGGAAAAAAGGCCTGGTTTGCCTTAAAATTGGACCTGAAGAAGGCCTTCAATAAGTTGAAATGGTCTTACATAAGAAATTCCCTCTTTTCTATTGGTCTTAATGAGGATTCAGTCAAGCTTATCATGAGTTGTGTCTCCTCACTTTCTACTTTTGTCCTAGTTAATGGCTCCTAAACAAATTCCTTCTCACCTTGTAGAGYCATTAAATAAGGGGACCCAATCTCCCCCCCCACCTCTTCATTATTTGCCTAGAGCTTCTCTCTTCTCGCATCCACGATGCTTGTGATAAGGGTTTATGGTCCCCCTTTCTCCCTAAGAAGGAACAAAATGTCCATCTCACACTTGTTTTTTGCAGATGACATCCTTCTCTTTGGGGAAGCTTCTATTGACACCATCCTAACCCTTCAAAACATCCTCTAATTTTTRTGTGCAATRCAGGTTAAATAGTAAATTTCAACAAAAGTGCAATTCACTTTTCCACTAACACACCCACTCGTTTAAAAGACCAAATTTGTAGCTCTCTTGACATCAAGGAGACAAGTTCTCTCTCTCCCTACCTAGGTTTTCCCTTACTTTCTTCCAAACCAAAAGCAAGAGAAGTGAACTTCATCACTCAAAAGATGAAGAAAAAACTAAGCCCATGAAAATCCCAATTCTTGTCCAAGGCAGACAAACTAGTTCTCATTATTCAATCAACCTTAAATTCTATCCCAAATTACTATATGCAGGCTTTGGCCCTCCCTTCCTCTACKTTGGATGAGATGAATTCTATCATTTCTCGTTTCTTATGGGGGAAAGAGGTGTTCCTTTGGTTAACTGGTTCAAAATCTCTAAACCAAAGGATTTTTTTTTTTTTTTGGGGGGGGGTCTTGGGTTAAGGTGCTGCAAAGCTCTCAATAAAGCACACCTCCTGAAGCTTTGGTGGAGGTGACTAGAAAAGAGTGATGACCTTGCTTTCCAATTTCTTAAGTTAAAATACACAAAAAAAAATCAGGCTTCAAATCTTTTGGTTTAGGATCACATTTGTGGAAGGCTATGAATAAGGTTTTATTGTTCTTGTAGATCGATTACATACATGCAATAGTATACCGAAGATCACTAGTCAATCAAGGATTAATAACTTTTAACTAGGTTGAAAATTTTAGAATGAGCATGATAATCTCCTATTAAGGTGTGGACCTCTAGATCATAACATTTGTGGAGTTTGTCGAGTCAACAAATCTAGGATCCCCTCAATTGTCAAATCAATGACTAAAGAAAATATTTTTCATGCAGAAACAAATAGAAAGTAAAATAATTTAATAATATAACTAATATAAAACTTCTCCTTCTAACAACACCTCCAGCGCACTATACCATCTAACAACTCTAGAAAGATCCAACACGTTACCGACCTAATTTCGCTACCGATTAGATTTTGGTAATAGATAGAGATGGTAACTAAGATTAATTCCTGTGTGACACACAATTTTATAAATTTATTTACAAACTTTCTTATAACGATTTAAAAAAAAAAATTACGACAAAAAGATAATATTGATTTGCATCCCCCCCATTGGATAAGTCAGGCTACGCCGGTATTAAACCCAATCAATTGAAGACAACTACAGAAAAAATAACGTACCTTATCAATGATGAGAGTATCTTGTTAAATTAAAATTTTATACACAATCGACACCAACAAATCTAACTTATAAGGATTGTTTATAAAGAAAATAGTTTTTGTTTACAGTTAAAAATAAAGATGTAATTTAGCACATACTTCTTGATTAATTAAGTAAAAATAAATATTAACGGATAGAGATACTAGATTCTCCTATACACTCAGATATAGCAATTTACACAAAAGATGTGAAAGTACGGAAGAAGGTATAGTAAGCAATAGTTAAGATCAAACTGTATTTCAAATCAGCACAAATTTAATAATTTGGAATCATCGTCTCTAGTTTCTTAAAAAAATAATGCACGACCCATGAAGAGATATAAGGTGGAGAATTGGAAGGGAAAACTTAATTAAAAATAATGGCGGGATCTCGACTTTAGCAGATAAGTGAGGAGCGATATCATATGAACTTAGGCACTGACTTAAAGATATAACTTGATATATCGGTTATAGACTAACCTGATTTTGAGAGCGTGAGACGACTGATCACCTGTCATTAGTCGATCTAACTAAAAATATTGGACAAGAAGTGAGAGAATAAAGCTTTTTACAAACACTGAAGTTGGATCCGCAGACGAGAGAGTCAATTTGCATAAAACACACAGATAGACTAAAAAGGCAAGAAAAATTCACAGATGAAACTAAAACAAGAAAACTAAGATCCACACGGCTGATATTCTGTACGCGTACGAAACACCTCATAAAGATAGGGAAAAAGAATGCAATGTACGAGATCCGGCTCTGAGCAGAGGGGGGAGAGCGCAAGCAGCTGTCACGACTGATAATATCGGAAACAGACATCTTGGAGTACAGGAAGCAGACCAGACTTAGCACACCAACAATATTAGATCTAACGTACCGGGTATTTAACATTAAGATAACGAAAATTTTAGGTCGAGCAACTAAAGTGCTAACGTGTATCCGTATCTCATATGTAAATATTCACATAGGAACAGATCGCTAAACTACCCTCCCAACTAAAAAACGTTATTTACCCTCACACTCAAAGACCCCTCTACACACAGTGTGCATCTAGAGTGTGCACTCTGCATCCCTCGACAAACTGCCATCATCACGCGTTGGACGACTACTAGCGACACAAAAAACAACGCTCACAAACCAAAAACCAGAAATACGCTTAGCGACCGAACCAAAGACCCACTGGGGAAGACAAGCGTGAATAACGCGGCCTCATATAAGGATTGGTAGTAATTTCGCACGTGCGGAAAGAAGTGAGTTTGCAGAGTGGCGACTAGCCATATAAGCTAAACATCTATAATGATAGACTTCGATACAGAAAAACGCATCTTGTACCAACAATGAGGTAGCGTGCGCATGAGGCCTAGTACATAGGAATGAAGCCAACATCTGGCTAGTCTAGACACACAGCACTGTCATATCAACGTTCACTGAAGGCAGCGCAGTAGCGAACAGACGATATCACTAGTGATACGGGAGAACAGCGCTACGCTGGACGACCGTCAAACTACTGTAAATTTCCACTCCTCACACTTTGAAAGCACATTCGTTGTGGGTTTTGCTCTTCCTCATCGAGGTAGCTAACCTCTGGGTCTCGCCTCAAACTATACGCAATACTTACGGTCTCTACATAATATAGGCAACTCACCTTCCTGTTCACTCTCAAGAGCTTGTGCAAAGTCCGATCATGGCAGGTAGCGAAATAAGAATATAGCGAAGTAGGGGACAAAGCCACGCTATGGTCAACCTACCAAAAGGCGCGCTTACCACACTTAACATCGCATATTATTTAGCGGATCCAAGAAAGCTATCTAATTCGCGATACTGCGATACTCTTACAACTTTGTAGAGAAAGAGAGCGTAATGTATGGTAGTAACCAAAAACCGACTAATTCGTGTCTAAGATGTGTATACGTGATCATGCGATTTTCGTCAATAAAAGTGAGCGCATACTAGACAGCAAGAGACTGTGGTACAACAGGGGATGGTTCAATTCGATGTTATTCTCCGCGCATCATATCTGATAAAGTGTTCATCTCATAAATGTACTTTTAATAAAGAAAGTCTTAGGTGCATCACTCAGGAAGTACAAATTAGTGCACAATAAATTTATTATTACAGAGCCGAAATAACACAAATAGATTAAGAGCGTAACTTCTTTTGTTAGACAATAGGTGACTCTTTAATCAAATATACAACCTTAGCTATATTATTATCACATTGGCAACATTAAGGAGACAAAGTGTAATTTAATAAGTCGATTACTAGTCACTATGATGCCGCATAACGCTAATCATGTGCATCGACTGCAGTACAAAATTTTTGAGCATGAGTATTAATATGAATAATAATGTATAATAATTAATGTCCCCGTCTTGGAGTGAATTTAGGTTTGTACAACTAAACATGGATAGAGATAAGTTCCTATACTGTGAGGTCTTTCTACACTGACTAAGACCCGTACCAGTGTGATTTACAAATATCTAGCAATATAAGGACAAACCCGCTGCCTCATGAGCACGTTTATTTTTTGCCATTGTACTTAACCAGCCTAGAAATTTACAACACTTCTCCATTAAACTTTCGAGATGTAAGAACTAGCTACTCACATAAGTTGACTAACTAACTTATCTTAAAAACTAAAGAAAACAAACCACTTCAATACTCACCCCTCCCCAAAACCGACCCAACCACACGACCCATCATCACAACCTTCACCCAGCCGCCGCCTCCTTCCCACCACAACCCCCACCACGACACACACCACTATCTAACGCACCTCCGACCATGACACCAAATAGACAGGATCGAGACCCTCCAACAAGGGACCTCGTCTCTATCATCATCTATGCCAATTCACGCTACCCAGACTCACCGCCTACTGAAGTGAGGCCTTCCTCGGCACCACCTTCCCTCATCTCGCCTCCTCGCCATCACCTACAACCACAATAGTCCAATGACACTAACTTAGGTCCACTTTCGTGCCCGAAACACATGCAGCATTGTGAAATTCTACAGACACCTGAACCACAGTTTCCGTAATGCTAGACCCTAAACATGCAGCTACGCGTTACACATCAATACCCCAATTTGATCAACCGCACACCGCAACGAACGAAGACAAATCACCTAAGCCTTGCGAATCAAAACCTTGACGCGAAATCATGACTGGGAAATATGGTCCAGAGAAATTCAACGCAAACTCTGCAAATATTAGGTTGAACGTATCGAAATCTCTTATTGCCAAATTAATGAACATAGGGTTGTATCGAGGAAATTGGTGGGCTGAGGTGAGAGGTGAATAGGGTGTGTGTGTGTGGAAGGGTGTGAGATGCGGAGGGAGAGTTATTGGGCGAATCATCCGCGCGTCGAAGGGTCACTAGGTGCGCGAGTGTGAGAGTGGTGGGTGTCAACGGGATGGCTGAGGGGTTGTGGAGTAAGAAACGGTTGTGCATGTTAACCAGTGTGTTGTTTTTGTTTTTATTTTATTTAAAAAATTAAAATTTACCATGGTTTAACAATATTTTTGTTAATTAAATTATTAAGGTTAGTTATAATGTGGAAGAGTTGTAAAATTCAAGGGTATATAATAGAAAGGAAAAAAAACGCGAGGATATATTGTAGAATTTACAAAATCATAGGGGTACAGTGTAGAAAAACCCTAGTTTATTTCATAAAGGTTCATAAAGGGGAACCTTCATGTGCTTCACAATGTGTAATTTTTTCACACAATTCAACTAATGAGTATTTATTTCTCAAATGTATAAAATCTATTGGACTGTGATGGGGAAAAGTGGATAATTTTACTATGATCCATTGAGAATGGACTAACACAATTAATAATAGGGAATCAATCATGTTTTTAGGCAATTTTTGAGGAGTTTCCTCTTCACTTATTTTAATTACCGAGTACTTAATTTGTTTTATTATTTTTAAAAAATAATTTTATAAATTAACAAAATATATTTCCAAAATTCCTAATTTATGAAATTATAAAAAAATAGAGAATTGAAATATTAAAGATATTAGAAATCAATAAAAATAAAATATTTCTTTAATTAATAAGTTGCTTGCCAAAACGRCAAAGTCAACTATTGACTTCAATTCGCTGGACACTTATTGATATATGATTGGTTCCCTATTAATGCTTGTGGTAGTTCATTCTCAATAAACCATATTAAAATTTTCAAGAAAAGTGACCACCACATCCAAAATCATAAAATTGAATTCTCTAGACCCAAAAAAAAAGAGATTCCAATACTCGATATATAACTCCGCCAACTTTCAAATAAAATTAGCACATACATATATTCATTTTTAAAATTGATCATTTATTCTAGGAATTTTTTCCTAGAATAATCTAACATTTCACCCATTTTCTCTTAATAAGTTAAACTTTTTGAAATCTCCTAATAAGGAAACCTTGTATTGTTATTTACTTTAGCTAAGTCAAATTATTTTTTAACCTATAGTATAAGTTGTTGCCGATTAGTGTCCATTTTTTTCTTTTTAACTTTTTTTTAAAAAAAATGTTCCTTTTCATTTTCTATTAAATGCCCTTCGATTTTCTCCTTTAAAAAAACCCCCTTTGATTTTCTTCTTTTCTCCATCTTTTTCCTCTCATCTTCAACATTTTAATACTTCAAACTTTGATATAAAATTAATCTTTTCAGGGAAAAAAATGTCAGCATCATATACTATCTTAAGCAAGAGTATGAGAGTATCTCTTATTATGATAAGAAGTATGAGCATCATATTTTTCGAGCATTGATAATACATATCCTACTATACAACTTTTGACATTCATGGAAAAATTCAAAAACCCCAACTTCATCAGAATACAAAATTCACAACACTTGGGATTTTTGAATTTTTCCGTGAATGTCGAAAGGTGTATAGTTAATTACTTAAACTAACAAATAAATCCAGCAAATGCCTAAAAAAACCCAATTAATAATGACTAAATTAAAAAACGAAGAATTGAAAAAAAAATGAAAACAAACTTCTTCGAACAAATAACATAAATGTTGATGATCCTTTGCTCGCAATGTATTCGGAATTGTGAAGCTTTGAGGTCCTCAATTTAGATTAAAAAAAAATGTTGAAAAAAGAAAACGATGAAAGAATTGGAATAAGAAGAAGAAACGAAACATCATACAGTGAAGAAGAAATGAAAACAAGTTGTGTATAGTGAAGGCCAAGAGAAAGAAAATATAATTTAATTTATTTTCCAAATTTTTTTAATTAGTAAATGACAATTAAAGTCAATTCACAAATTCATCATACTTGTTCAACCGGTAAAAGGTAATTAGACTTAGCTAAATTAAATAACAATGGGTGAAATGTTGGATTATTCTACAGAAATTTTCCTTTATTCTAAGTGAACAAAATTATAGTTGACAAAAGATGATTAGAGATAAGCAAAATGTAAACAGAAAGAAAATTATAAACCTTTCTTTTGAATTCCCTTTCGGCGTAAGTTGACCATTGTTGTGATGACCTAATTGAAGTGCATAAAACAGCAATCTCCACTCCACTTGCAAGTATACCCTTGTACATCAAACATCCCGAGAAAGTTTCAATAATGTTGCTAAAATCTTCACAAGCTGTTTGAAGCTCAGCTGAATTCAACTTGGGAACTCCTGCATACCAAATTCAATGAGACTTATGATAGAATATGTATATACTAGTTTTTATGTGCACGCGATCCGTGCTTAGATTTATAAAAATTGTATTTCATCATTAAAAATAATTATAAAGTATGTATCAAAATAAAATGTTTATAGCTAATTAGCAATACAATTTTATTGAATTGTAACGTTTTTTTTAAATATGACTTGAAATTCAAAATAAAACCATTAATACTTCAATTATTTGTTTAAAACTTTTCACTAATTAAGTTACATAATAAATACAATTTTCATTTTTTAATCACATAATAAACAAAAGGGTAATTTAGTCACATTTATTCATATTTTTTTCAAAATTCATTAAGGGTATACAAGACTTTTAATTGGGGGGACACCATCTTCCTCCCCCTTCCCTTATGATTCTTATTTATGTATATATTAGATTTGTTAATATCTTTTATTATCTTTTATTATTGGGATTTTTCCCCATATACCCCTGAGTTTTAGCCTATTAGCTCATATACCCCTCAGTTTTTCCAAACGCTTCATATACACCTGAGCTTCTCTCCGTTAGCTCATATGCCCTTAATGAGGACGGAAAAGCCAACTCCGTTAAGTTTTATGATTATTTGACTTATTTGCCCTTCCTTCTACCTCTGATTTATTCTTTAACCTCCATTCAACTTCATCTCTTATTCTTTACAACCACATGAACATTCATAACCCAGAATTCAAAATAAAATTATCAATTCAGCAGCAATCCAATTTAATACTGGTTTGGGAACATTACACAAACCTTATTAAAAAAATTACAACAAAATCAAATTCAAATTAAAGTCACTAAAATTGAACTCACATGCAAATTAATCATCAAAACTTATTCAACTGATTTCATTGCTAAATTTCACTCTCTCACCTCACGAAATCTCACCCTCATCTCACAAAATCACTCAAAATTTTCCATTTCTTTTATCTGAAAGCTTCAATTTTTCGTATGCCCTTAGTCTTCATCGCGAGCGGCGTTCCTGGAGACACCCTTGTTGGGGAGGAGAAGGTTGTGGATGTTCGGCATGACACCTCCGGCTGCTATGGTGACATCACCGAGAAGCCTGCTGAGCTCCTCGTCGTTTCGGATGGCGAGTTGGATGTGGCGTGGCACGATTCTTGTCTTCTTGTTGTCTCTTGCTGCGTTTCCGGCCACCTAATTATCCTCGTCGTTTCTGATTTTTTGATTTTCTGGGAAATTGATGTTGATATGGCGTCAATCGTTATTGTTGAAGAAGTAAGAGGAAATTGTTTGGGAATTCAGAATTGAGTGCATAATATTACGAATTTGCATCAATTCAACTCAAAATCCAGAAGCTATTGTAATTCTTAGCAGTTGGCACTATGAAAAAAAATTAACTAATCACGATTTTTTGCAATTCAGACAATATGTCCAGAATTTCGAATATACCTTAAACAAATGCATTCTCACTACAACAAGAATTTTGATGAAACCCAATAATTGAAGCATCATAAACAGCAACAAAGGACGCAAATTTACAACACCCATCTCTGCAATAATTGAAATTAAGCTAAACTAACACAAATTCCCAAATTACACAGATTTTGGGTTCATTGAATTGGGGGTAAAATAACAATAAAAAACAGAAGGAAAGTACCTGAGAAAGAGGAGGAGAGAGAAGAAGAAGAAGGAGCCAAGAAAGAGCAATGAAGAGAGGCAGAATGAGTTGAAGAAGTGGCATTACTAAAGGAGACAGAGAAGGAAGACGATAGAAGGAAGGAAGGGCAAATAAGTCAAATAATCATAAAACTTAACGGAGTTGGCTTTTCCGTCCTCATTAAGGGCATATGAGCTAACGGAGAGAAGCTCGGGGGTATATGAAGCGTTTTGAAAAACTGAGGGGTATATGAGCTAATAGGCTAAAGCTCAGGGGTATATGGGGAAAAATCCCTTTATTATTTTAAGTTATTATTGTATTCTCTAATTACCCTAGAATAGTTTGTATATATATACAGTAATTATCAATAAAAACATTACGGCAAATATTCTTTCATGGTATCACGAGTTTAGGTTATTTTCTCTGACCTAATTCGCTTTCGCTCTCCTCCTTCCTCCTCTTTTTCACACGGCCTTTTTCCTCCTTGGCCGATTCTTTTTGGTAGATTATTAATGATCAATTATTTTGTTTTCATGGATGAATCGCACAAGATCCATCCGGCTACTTTGGTCAGTAATATCAAACAACATGTTCCTGTTGTTCTTGATTAAGTGGGCACATAGTATAAAAATTAGTCTACTTTGTTCAAGCTTCATTGTCGTGCCTTCCTCGTCATTGAACATATTAGTCCAGATGAAGATACTGCTCCGCTTAAGGATCCTACATACAAAGCTCTTTGGCAACGACTTGATGATATTGTCCGTCAATGGATTTACGGAACCATCTCTCATGACCTTCTCAATTCCGTTCTTGAACCTGACGATAAAGCAATTGATCCGTGGAATCGACTTAAACAATTTTTCCACAATAATAAGTCTACTTGAGCTTTAAATCTTGATTCTCACTCCACCAATACTCTTTTGGAGCAATTTGACGGTGTTAAATCGTATTGTACTCGCCTAAAAACGCTTCCCGGTAATTTGAAGAATGTTGGCAACCCGATTTTCAATCATCGTATGGCACTTCAATTGCTCAAAGGGCTCTCGGAAGATTACAAGGGATTTCGTACCTCTGTTCGGCACCTAAAGCCGCTTTCGTCGTTTGATGAATTGCGCTCAATGCTTGAGTTAGAAGAACAGAGTAACGCATCTGACCTTGCTGTTGAGGTCCGTGCCGAGGCTAATATTGTGCAGCCTGCTTCTGTTTTGGACTCGTTTGCCGCCTCCCATGGTGGTTCCTCGTGTGGCCGTAAATCCGACAAAGGGAGAGGGGTGGTAGAGGCAAGGGCGGTGGCTCTACCCCTCGCCAAAATCAACACCAACAGCACCAGGGGACTCGATCAACGCAGCAGCCTGAACAGCAAAATCGCAATTCGCATTCTAATCCAGGTGGACCGCAGCAATTTAGGCCTCATCAGCATTGGGCCTCTCCAGGTTGGGGGGGTTCCTCCACCTTGGGCCTATTGGCCTTCCAATCCATGGGCTACTCCGAATTGCCCATATCCAACGCAGGCTCATACCACTCCTCGGCCCATCTCACTTTCTGCTCAACCGGGTCTCTTAGGGGCTCGTCCGCAAGCTTATTATGTGGAATCTCCTTCTCGCGCTCCATCTGGATACATGCCGACAAACATTGATCAAGCAATGTACACTATGTCTTTGGCCGACCCCAATTATTATATGGATACGGGTGCTACTTCTCACATAACTAACTCCGAAGGTACCTTATCTCCCTATTTTAATTTGAGCAATCATATTCGTAATTTTGTTATTGTTGGTAATGGTAGCAAACTTCCCATTAAAGGTTATGGTCATACTACTCTTCCTTCCTACTCTCTTCAACTCAAAAATACTCTTCATGTTCCTCAAATAGTTAAAAATCTTATTTCAGTTCGAAAATTCACTTCTGACAATAGTGTTTCCGTTGAATTTGATCCTTTTGAATTTTCTGTGAAGGATTTGCAGACGGGGAGCCTTCTAGTGAGATGTAATAGTCATGGCGATCTCTATCCCTTCTCCAATAATAGCTCACCAGTTTTTTTAATTTGTCCATCAGCTTTTGCAGTCTTTTCCTCCAATCTCTGGCATTCTCGTTTAGGTCATCCAGGCAATGTTATTTTAAATTCTTTGCGTTCTAGTGGTTTCATTCATTGTAATAAGACTTTGTCTAGCAACTGTCAATCTTGTCCTTTGGAAAAATTGATGAAAACTCCTTTTTTCTGATGTTTCATCTCGTACTTCTATGCCTTTTGATATTATTCATAGTGATTTATGGACATCTCCCGTTTTGAGTTCTCAGGGTCATAAATATTATGTACTGTTTCTTGATAATTACACTAATTTTTTGTGGACTTTTCCAATTTTTGCAAAATCACAAGTGTATGATTTATTTATTCGGATTCGGACATATATTAAAACTTAATTCGAACGAGAGGTAAAAGCTTTCCAATGTGATAATGGTCGTGAATTCGACAACAAACCCTTTCATAAATTTTGTGCAAATTATGGGATGGTTTTTCGCTTCTCTTTTCCCCACACTTCTCCTCAAAATGGCAAGGCCGAACGCAAAATCAAAACGATAAATAATATTGTTCGTACATTACTTGCTCATGCTTCTCTTCCGCCTTCTTTTTGGCATCATGCGCTAGCAATGGCAACCTACCTTCATAATATTCTTCCCTCAAAAATTCTTAGCTATAATTCTCCCACTCAAATTTTATACCGACGGACTCCCGATGATTCTCCTCTTCGTGTTTTTGGTTGCTTGTGTTTTCCTCTCTTACCTAGTTCCAAAATACACAAACTTTAGTCTCGGAAAACTCCCTGTGTGTTCCTAGGCTATCAGTTGAATCATCGGGGTTTCAAGTGTTATGAGTTGTCTAGTGGAAAAATTATAATTGCTAAACATGTATGGTTTGATGAATCGGTTTTCCCTTTCTCTAAATTATATACTCCGACATCAGGTTCGTATGATTTTCTGGCTGAATTTGGGTCCTTTCTTGCAAATCCACTTGTGTGTAAGGTTCTTGCTCCTCACTTGGAACATTCTGTTTCAAGCGCTGAAATCTCATCGCCCAATGGGCCTCTCCCCTCCACTTCAGTTGCACAGCCCACTGGTTCCCACTTCCCGGCCAGTTGGGCTTCTTCCCTCTCCCGGCCCATCTTCTTCCAGCGCAGCCCTTCCCAATCAAACTGGGCCTGCTGCTTCTCTCAGCCCATCTCCTCCTCCGTTGGCCCCTYYTGGGCTGTCTACCTCACGTGGGCAGCCCACTACACCTACTATTCATTCTCCACAAGCTACTATTCCTCCTCCTCCCCCTACTAGTCACCCAATGACTACTAGGAGTAAACATGGAATTTCAAAGCCGAATCCAAATATCATGCTTTCCATGTTTCTACCGACATCTCTCCCATTCCTAAAAATCCGGTTCACGCAATCCGTGACCCTAATTGGAAGGTTGCTATGCAAGAAGAATATGATGCTCTTATTGAAAATGGTACGTGGGTRTTAGTTCTGAGACCGCCTAATGCTAATATTATTCGCTCTTTGTGGATCTTTCGACATAAAAAAGAAATCCGATGGTTTGTTTGAACAGTATAAGGCTCGCTTGGTCGGTGATGGTAAGACTCAACGGGAAGGGATTGATTGTGATGAAACTTTTAGYCCTGTTGTTAAACCTGCTACTATTCGTACGGTTCTCAGCATTGCTTTATCCAGGTCTTGGTCTATTCATCAACTCGATGTGAAAAATRTTTTTCTCCATGGTAATTTGAATGAAACAGTTTATATGTACCAGCCCATGGGATTTCGGGATCCTGCTCAACCTGATCATGTGTGTCTTCTCCGTAAGTCTCTATACGGATTGAAACAGGCTCTGCGTGCTTAGTGTCATCGTTTTGCTACCTTCGTCGAATTTATTGGGTTTGTTTGTTCACAGTAAGTCCGACACCTCATTATTTATTTATCACCATGGGAATAGTACTGCTTATCTGCTTCTTTATGTTGATGATATTATCATAACTGCATCCTCTGAGTCTCTTCGTCGACATATTATATCCCGCCTCAGTTCTGAGTTTGCAATGAAAGATTTGGGTGAACWCAGTTATTTCTTGGGTATTGTTGTTTCGCAGCCAACGGCCTGATGGTTTATTTCTCTCTTAGAAGAACTATGCTTAGGAAATCATTCAACGGGCCGACATGTCTAACTGCAAGCCCTATGCTACTCCTGTTGACTCCAAAGGGAAATTGAGCTCTCATGATAGCACTCTTTTTGACGATCCGACTCTTTATCGTCTTGTGCGGTGCTCTTCAGTATTTTGACATTTACTTGTCCGGCACATTTTTTATGCGGTGAACAGGTTTGTTTGTTATGCATGCTCTATGGTAGCTCATATGAATGCTTTGAAAGCGTATTTTCGATATCTTCCAGGGCCATTCTGGTTTGGTTCTCCATTGTACCCGGTTCGTCTCTCTATCTATAGTTTCTACACGGATGCTGATTGGGGTGGTGTCCAATACTTCGTGTCTAATTCTGGTTATTGTGTATTTCTGGGTATACTTGATTTTCTTGGTCTTCGAAACGACCAACCTACTCTGTCCAATCTGAGTGGCTGAGGCGAGTATAAGGGTGTTTGGACCGTTGTTTGAATCCAGTGGTGGATAGGATTTTGTGTTGCTTGAACTACAATGTCATTAAGAACGTCTGGTGTAATTGTGATAGACGTCGGTGTCATTTATTTTCGAGTAATCCTGTTCAACATAAGCGGCACAAAGCAATATTGAATGGATATTCATTTTGTTCCCGGCGAAAGAAGGGTTTAGAGGGCGAGGTTGGTTCATGCATTCCATCTTCGTTAACCGAGATTGCTGACATTTTCACCAAAGTCTACATCGAATTTTGATGATTTTTATTTGATGATTTCCGTCTCGTCTCACGTTGAGATCTCGTTTCGTGGAGGGTATGATAGAACAAATATGTATATTCTTATTTATGTATATATTAGATTGTTAATATCTTTTATTATCTTGTATATTTTAGGTTATATTGATTCTAAACAATGTTATATAGTAAATTACCTAATGTATATATATATATTATATATATTATATATATATATATATATATATTATATATATATATTATATTATTAGTTATATATTTTAGTATTATAGTAAATAAATAAAACTTACGGCAAATATTCTTTAACTTACAATAAATTGATCTCCTTATTAATATAATATTATGACTACCTGTTACAAAAACCTTTGCTTATGGGTGAGTAGGTTGCATCTTGAGCGCGTCGTAACCTTAGCTCCCAATGTTGTTGGACTTGTTATCAAGCAAATACAGGAATGACAACTATTGGTGATGCTTACATTATTAAATGCGAGGATCCCACAATGACTACGTTTAGACTTTTAAAAATGTTTGCGTGAGGTTGGATCCGGAGAAGGGGGAGGGCCAGCCTGCTACAGTAACATCTAGGTTTTTTCAAAATAGCAGGATAAGCTCCACTACTTGATACTATTGTTGGACTTGCTTGTGAAAGCTTATTGTAATTTGGTGGAGCAGTGGCGAGGTTACTTGGATTTCCAACAATTAGATGACAGACGAACACTCGTTTGTAGTTATTGAACATGTTAAATAAGAGTAGTATAAGATCTCGAATGACACAGAAAACAAGAAAGATTCAATTGATAACAACCACACAAGTCCATTCTTAACTAATTTGTATGTTGGCGAGCAATAAAAACGTTTGTCACCATACTTATTATGCTTTGTCACCCAATGTAGAAAAACAAATCATTTTGATAGTGCATATTATATAACTAAGTAATATTCTTACACTAATTTCATGAAGGATAAACGTCTCCAATTTCGATGTAAAGTACATCAAGCACAAGTTTGTAGTATGTACACTCACACAAAGGTATTGCTAAAAGCAATTCCTAAATTTAGTATATAAAAAATACCCACTGGTAATTGAGAAAACAAAGCATCTAACCTAATACCTAAGCTAATTGTAAAATAATTTTTGGCGCTTGTGCATAAAAAATTTAAAGGGTTTTTCTCTATATGCTCCTGAATTTGCGGTTTCTCAATTGTAAAACTATATGCCACTTCCTGAATCTTGCGGTTTCTCAATGTAAATATAGTGGGTGAGAGTTATTTATAAATAAAGTGAGAGTTATAATAATAAAACAACCTAATTGAGAAGTACGAGAGAAAAAGGAAAAAAATTGGACCAAGTGAGAAATTTCAAGACTTTTATATTAGTTTATTTAGGGCCATCATAAGAAAAATTCAATTTTTAATTCAAAACTTCAAAATAACACGTGAATAAAATAATTAAGTTTTAAAAACAAATCAAATTAAAAAACTTTGCAAGCACAGAATATAAGATAAATGTCAATATATATGAAACTTGATAAAAATAACAGAAAGGATTTTTTACAATAATTGTTAAAAATAATTTAAAAAAAGTCTTTGGTTAATATTGTAGTCATTGGCATGGTTCTCTGTCATATTTGTTATATGAGAGAGAACCATCATGATCAACTAAAGTAGTAAAGTGTAATTAATTATGGTATAGAATCTAGCGCGGCTAATTATATATAGGCATCTCACCAATGTATATCTCTTTCTATATAATTTGTTCTGTCCATTAACAATGGAACTTGATTTGTTGACTGCACTGTGATCGACAAGATAATCAAGAATCTCTATTGCAAGCGGAATATCTCGTGAAATCATTACTCCAACAAGTAACCTACAATTTACTAAAAGATTTAACACAATTGAATAGAATTTATAAGTTGATTACGTACCGATCTATTTAAAGCATAAACAGGGGAACTTACATGCATTTTAAGTGACGGCAATCCCATCTATCTCTAAAGGAACTACTCCACTCAAATTATTATGGCTCAAGTCCAACACTTCCAGTAATTTAAGCTCTCAATATCTTTAGAATGGAACCTGACAACGATTGTTGCTTATTATTTCTTATCAAGCAAACAAGGTACAAATTTGAGAGTAATGAGGCGAAATTAAAAGAATAAGAAAATTGAGAAAAGCCCGAACTATTCAATTTTAAATTAGTCAATCATTGTAATTATAGTCAAACAAGATAAGTGTAATATTTTTTATTTATTTGACGGAGAAATAAAAGTTTCATTCATATTAAAGTCAAACGACACTTATAATTTGACAAAACATTAAATGACATACATGGGAAACCTATAATTTTATGCATTAATAAACAGATATGATTAAAAATTATCTTAAATATTCTCTTCATCTGAAAAATCGCCTTAAATAATAATAATTATTTAATTAATTAACTACTCCGTAATAAAGATATACAATTAATCAATTATTAACAAATTAATTTAATATTAAAAGCTAAACATTGAATTCCGGAAGGTTACATTGATTCATATATCTTAGTTTTTTAAGAGCTGGAGCTAGAGTTCCTTGCAAGGAGAAGCCATTGAGTTCCCTATTCAAAGTAAATTAGGGCTTACAATGGTAAATAATGAGAGCATAATAGGGAGTGTACAATATCATTTTGTTTCAACTCACTTAAAACATTCACTATATAAATTCTCTTTAATTAAAACATATGATATTGTCACTTACAGCATCTCCTTCCATCTGAACACTGAACACCTAGCCAGAAACAAGGTTCGGAATGATTTGGATTCCAGTTTCCAAAAGCTCCATATGGATCATTTTGAATTCTTTCTCGAAACTCAAGCAATGCTAGCCCTATATATATATATATCAAAAGTGAGAGCATGCATGTTAGTTTAAAACAAAACAACCACTTAAAAGATAATAACAGCAAACAAACACACAGTAGCAATAAACATAGATAATTGATTGAGTACCTTCGGGATTGAGAGATTCACAATCTCTAATATCTGAAAGAACTGCTAATACCATAAAGCAAGATAGATGGATATCATATGGATTCCTCCTCTCAACCATTTTCTAAACTATCCCCACCTCTAAAATAATAAGACCATGTATTGTAAATAACTGGGTGGCCCAGCAATGAAATTCATAATATATTTATTTTGATATTCTAGGCTCATATTTGTCTATTGTATTATCAGTGCCTAAAACAATGAGGTTTAGAAATTGGAATAGATATTGTTATTAGATTAGATTTATTAGTAGGTGATGAAATAAAAGGGTAATCAAGATAGTTGACATTATTGTTGGTTGGGAAGCCCTCTCATTAAATTAGTATATCTCCCTTTGCTCCTCTCATGAAAGAACGTGGCAGTGGAAGAAATGGGCTTGAAGGGAAAAAATWATTCATACATGCTTATTCTAATAAGCACTAAGCTGACAAGAATGTTGGCGTCAAATAATTCTTCTCAAAACTACAAAATTAAACAAACGAAATATAAACAGAAGGTGCAGTGGTAAATATAAGGTATTGTATTTACAATATAAACAACCTGGATCATGTTCATGGAATCCCAAGTTGGAATTGCATTAATGTTTCAATCAAATTTAAGATATGGCTCGTTTATGAAATGTTATATTATAAATGCATTCATAATCAAAATGAATGCATAAAGAGAGTGGATTCCCCCTTCATTTGTTTGATAAAATTTATGAACAAACACAAAAAATATTTGACTTTAATTTTGATTAAGATGAATGATTATAAAACAAAACAAAAATTGATCGTCTTAAATTATTCTATCCTTATTTGGTGAATCTAGAAAGAGAGAAAAATGTCACCTCAAGAGAGAGATTGATTTCTTTATTAACTATTGTAAGAATTTGCCTCCCAAATTCTCGTACCCTCTAGTTTTTGCTATCCAATTATAGCTAGTTTGGTTGGTTGGCTTTTTATAAGAAACGTTAAGCAAGCTACATTGAAGAATCATGTTATGGTTTTCGTGGCGATTAAGGATCTCAGTTACAAATTCCAACATAATTTGAGAACTAAATTAAGTATGCGAAATCAAAATTATAATGACAAACAACAATTGAGTTAATCCTAATTCATCTGTATCAAATTAATTGCAACAAACCAAATTTTACGCATTTCGARATTGATATTTAACCAGGTAAAYGAGCAAATTATTCAAAACAATTTTAACACAGTGAAGAATGAGATCATAACTTAATTGTGTTAAAAATTATYTTGATTGATTTATTCATTTATATTGTTAAATCTCATCCTCGAAATGCATGAAATTTAGTTTGTTGTAATTAATTTGATGCGGAGGAAGTACGATATAATCAACAGTACCGATTGATGCTAATGCG
>SNQN01002107.1:57752-79722 GCA_008642245.1 Bassia scoparia | reverse complement strand
TTGTTTGGCTCGTTACTTGTGTTGGGTGGTTTATTTTGTTATTAGTGGAGTGTGCTCTTTCATTTGGTCGTATCATCATCTTTTCTTTTATATGTAAATATTATTATGCAAGGCGAAAGTTTCAATTCGAAAAAAAAGAAAAAGAATAAAAAACAGAAAAAAGAAAAAAAAGAAAAAAAATGTGTTTTCTTTCCTCTATTTAGTTGTACTTTTTCGCCTTTGCAAGTTGTACTTTATCCTAGTTTGATTATGATATTATGGTGCTTCCTTTTGGCTTGGTTGGTTCGGTAGTGTTGAGTTGGAGTTCTTTGGAGTTGTTTTAGCCTCATCTTTAGGCTATGTTTCTCATTTGATTTTGCTCCCCCAGGATGGACTTCTAGCTCACATTTTCCCAAATTTTATCCTACCTTTGACCCTAGCCTTGCCAAGTCTTAAGAGTACGTGTCGAATTTCAAGTCAACTTTGTAGGTTGAGTTCTATTATGTTCCCTTTCAAACACGTGAGTGTTGGTGAGATGGGGGGGTTGCCTTTTAGTCTCTAAGGCTACAAAATTTAATTCATATGCACATCTTTTGCATATTTGTGGGCGAAGGGCGATCGAGTTCATAGTTAACTCGCCACAAAGAGAGGAGTGTCACCGATGAGAACTCTTTCCTTGATTCTTGGTTATATCTTTGTGATAGGACTTGGTTTCACTTGTATGATATTTTATCCTTGGATAGGTATTGAATCATTTGGATACTTTGATTGAGAGGATGTGATCACAAGTGTTTTCCGATGTTGTTTTTATAGGGTGAAGCATGCTCATATTTTTGAGAATCTTGTCTTTGTTGCTTGAGGACAAGCAAGGGTTTAGCTTGGGGGAGTTTGATGTGTGTGTTTTGTATAGTTATTTTACCTTGTCCCCATGAGATTTTTGTAGCAATTTCTCGCTTGTTTTGCTCTATTTTCTATTAGATTTTTTGCTTGGTTGGAGTGTTTGTTTCCTATTTATTTGTAGAAACAATGGTCTAATTGCGCTTGGAATCGACTCTTGGAGCGAGGTTTGCTAGTTGGGAGGTCGAAAGCTACTTAAAAGGGCATTTTTGTGTTGACCGGGTCTCATACCCGGGTGGGTTACCAAATACCCGGTCGGGTTTGCACTTGGTACTTAGAAGATTTTGGAGGTGTTGTTTTTAAGAAAAAGTTGCTACACGCACCCGGGTGGGTTTCCACATACCCGGCCGGGTGAGCATTATGTCAATTTGAGCAACAAGTTCTTACCCGGGTGGATTTGCACATACCCGACTGGGTCTCCATTGAAGAAAAACTAAAGTAGCTGCGTACCTGGCCGGGTTTCCTTATACCCGGCCGGGTCACCCCTTTTACTTAGAGAATTTTCGAGTGTGCCTTTTGTATGACTTGCGTACCCGCCCGGGTTTCCCCATACCCGACCGGGTCCGGTCTAATTTTAGCTCGACTTTTCATTTTCCCTCGTGTTTGTGCGAGGGGTTTTATTAGGCTTTTTGGGGGATTGTTCAAGACGTTTACACTTCCTTTCAAGCTTTTAGAGAGAAGTTAAGGTTCTTGTTCATGTACTTTTGAAGAATTGTTAATTCAACACCTTTATCTTTGCAATTTCAATCAATTTGAAGGTATTAGTCTCAATTCTATTTTCTTGTTCTTGTTTATTGTTATTATCTTTGAATGTTTATTTCTCCATTACAGTTGAAGTTGAGTTTATTCATGAATTCCATTGTTGAATTTGTTGTTGATTTTAATATGCATAGTGAATAGTTTACTTCTAGGGCTTGGTGAAACTATGCAAAGATCATGATTCTTGTTTGATTTTAGGATTTAAATTTGGTTTGTTTTGGGAATTCAATTGATGGGTTTTAGATTAATTGCATGTTTGGCCAATTTGCAAGTATTATTTACTCAATTCTATAAGCGAGAGCTACGAGTTTGAGTGAACGATTTCTATCTTTGAACTGTTAAACGATAATCATGATAGCTTACTTTGTTGTTTAACTGTGGAATTCGATTACGAGAGTAACTTATTCCTTTGTTTAAATTCATTCCTATCCCAATTTTTGTTCTTGAATCGTGATCGATGCATAGTGGATCCTCTTTGCCCTAGGCTTTTAATTAATTGAATTTTCGTCGCTTCTTGTTTTGTTTTACAATTAGTCGTTCAAAAACTCCAAACTTTTAACTGTTAGCGATAGTGAACTTGGTTCAATTTGTGACATTATTTGTCCTACCACAGTGGTTCGACCCTACTTGCCCGACTATACTAGTTAGGGGAATTAGGAATTATTWTTGGTAGTAAAATGACCTATCAACCAACAAGTCAACCGCCCAATATTATTCTTCGTTCGGTAGGGGCTGCCCCATAGTTTACTGATTATATTGATAATGTCGCTAACGTAAAATGGCTCCAAATCGATCAGAGTTAAATGGGACATAAGAAGGACAACATATTGTGGAATAAAGCTGAAGCTTAAAACAAACAAAGATGAAAAGAGACAAACACTATCCATTATAAAGGAATAAGTATCAGACTACCATTGTATTATAAGGAAGGATGATTACCTCCATGATTACACAATGGGATGAAAATCGAACAACTTACTGCTCCATGATAGGATGAACTAAGCTACGCTACGCTAGACTATTCTAAATTACGCTAAACTAAACTAACTTTGCTTCTGAGCCAAGTAGCTAAAGGAAACTAATGCGAAAAAGAGATAGATTGATGTTGTCGTGTTGTCGTTGTTGTTTACTATGTCGCTTCTGCTATTTATAGGCCTTCAAGGGTGAGATCGTGGGAGGACATTACTTCTTTTGTCGGTTTCTTGCCGCTCTTTTTCATATTTCAAATACTCGTAATTTCCCTCCAAGCTCTGTTGTCGCTTGATCTTCATGGGCCTGCCTTTGGGGTATCTCCTGATGGGTCATCCTTACCATAATTCCCTTCTAACGCTAATGTTGCATCGCTAGAGTGAAGCCATACTGAGAATGTTGTGTATCGCCTGTCCTCTCCTTATACCTTATTCATCGCTAATTACTTCATGCTTGGTCAAACTCTACTTAATTAAGTTAACTATGTATTTTTAGTCCGTAATAGTTACCAAACAAATCCGGGCCTAACCAGTTTTCGATTTAACTAGATTGAAATGAACTTCCTTCAAAACAAAAATGAGACGAATTGAACAAGGAGTTAAACTCACTTCAACCGACTAGAATTGAACTAGGATCCGAATTCTATTGTATGGAATTCATTCAACACCAATGAAAACGAACCGAATCGAACCGAATCGAATTATATTTCAGATCAACTAAATTGAACTGAATCTACACCAACCAAAATTGAATTGAACTGAATTGAATCACGATTCAACTTAATTGAACTGAATCGATACCAACCAAAATTGAATTGATCATTTGAATAATGGTTCAACTAAATTGAACTGAATAGATACCAACCAAAACTGAACTAAACTTGACTGCATTTCGGTTCAACCGAATTGAACTGAATTGTTATCAACCAAAACTGAACTTCTACTTTAACTGCGTTGAACTGAACTGTATTAAATTGAACGATATCAATCCGCCTAAAACTGAACTAAACTGAACTCAACTTGGTCAAACTGAATTGAATTGAACTATTACCAACCAAATTAAACTGAACTAAACTGAATTGTCTTTTAATTGAATTGAACTGAACTAAATTGAACTGAACTATTGAATCGAATTGACAAACCTATTTATCACTCAACTAAAATTCAAAAGCCCCAATCTCTAAATATCCAACACTCACTCCTCAATCCTCAAATCTGTCTCCTCCGCAGCTTCTCCTCCGCAACTTACCCACCAATGTTATTCGCTCCTCCTCCTCCATAACCAAACAATAGTTCGTAACATCACCGCAGTAATACCTCGTGCCGCAGCAGCTCGTTGTCTCGTAGTTCGTACTCTACGCACCGCCACACCGCCACTAGCCCACCTTCACGTCATACCTCTGATGAACCACATTTCAGCTTTAAAGTATTTTTTCGTATTATTTTGGTTTAATTAATTAATTTCAGTTTGAATAGATTAAATTTGAAATTTTACATTGAATCTTTTATTTTGTGAATGTGTATTACTGTGAAATGATTTTATGAAATTGTTAATTTCAGTTTGAATAAAAGTGGTTGAATAAAATGATTTTATGAAATTGTTAATTTCAGTGTTGCAAATCCTTGCAATTTGTGAATTACTTTGTTGTATGTCATTAGTTCTGAAACTGGTAATGTAGTTTATGTTTGTAGTCTAGTAGAAATTTGACACATGTTAGACCTTTTTAAAAATTTTAAACTTTTAAAAAAATATCAAAAAAAATCAAATCGAAAACATAAATCATAAAATAAAAATTAGGAAAATTGCAGAGTAATATGAAAATCAAAAAATAAAACTAACCTCGAGGTGACCGGCACTACAAATTCAAAAAATCACAAAATGCAAAACTAAAATTGAAAACAAAAATCACCAAATTAGAATATAATTTGGAATATCACAAAATAATTTGAAAATAAAACATACCTCACAATTTGGGCTATAATTATGTTGCAACCATTACTATTAATATTAGTACTCAATTGATTTAGGGAGGATGAAGGAGAATCAAAGGGGAGTGAAGCGGACGAAGTGAATCGAAGAGTTTGGAAAATACATTTTAGGAAATTAAGAAGAGATCAATTGAAGTGTGTTTTCACCAAATTTCTTTTTTAAAAAAAATAAGGGTGCTGATGTGGCTTCATGAGAAAATAGTGAGTTGTTGGGACTTGGGAGAGTGAGGGAAGGAGTTCCACGTGGATGTTGAGGGGAGATTTTTTATATACTTATATTTTTAAATTCCCAGCATACTAGGTAAAGTGGACAGTGGCTATGTTAAAATATTGGCTCCAGTGGAGTTAAACTAATCGGATTGTGGAAGGAGTGATAATGTGGTCCTAAAACTAAATTGCGAAATAGGAGAAAATAGAATTACAAAGGTTAATTGGACTTAGGGGAAAGAAAGGTAACACTTTCTTCCATATTAAAATTGTGTTAATTTTTTTATTTAATGATCTAATTAGTCTTTTTCCTAAGACTTGTGGTGATGTTTACATTACAATTTACAAGGATTTGGAGACCAACATGCATATTGTGAGTTGAAAAGCACTTCATACAGATAATAATATTCAGGCTGCTCATTTCAAATTGTCATATGACGACTATGGTATGTTTTTACTCTTCTAGTTGCTTCTTTTCTATCTACTTATGTGCATGAGTGGCGAAGTATATGATATTGTTATAGACTTTACGTGACGATAAAAGGTATTGGAAGAAAAGCTGATCATCAATTCCTTCTTATATATATAGTGTATAAATTCTGTTATCAGGAATGGTTGTGGGCACCAGATTTTTTGTAGGTCATCCTTTTACTTTACTTTAACTTTACACTTAGTGTTAGTCTAAGTGAGGGGATAGGAGTAATAGGGTTATACGGCACCATATTCTGTTTTTGCAAGTTGAAGACTGTAATTTGGAAGATGGGTTTGAAGGAAGTGGATTCTTAAGCTTGTTTTGTAACTTTTGTCACATAGTAGTTGGATCATGTTTTTGTCATACTTGATCCTCATACTTTTTTGGTATGGATGAGCTTCTCCTATGTTCCTGTTAGTAAGGATACCAGTATGTTTTCATGTTCTACTTATTGAAAAGGTTTTGGATAGGGCCCATTTTTATGGACATGGTTTATTTAAAAAAGCATATTAGGTTTCTCGTTCAATTCTTTTTTTTATCAATAAATAAATTCTTTAAAGCTTAGAAAACCACAACATTACAACCTAAAAGGAGTGGAAACCCAAAAAAGGGGACACACCAAAGACAAAGAAACAAACTAATACAATGTGGCAAGCCACCTACTATATGAAAGAGAGAGCTTCCTAGGACAAACACTAGGGACTCGACTAACAATTGTCTCCTTTATCATTGTAAGCAAGCAACTACAATCTAACACAGTAGAAGACCACAGAACCTTATTCCTCGTATGCCAGATATGATAAACAGTAGCTAGTAAAGTAGTATAAAACACATATAATCGAACCTTGGAAATGTGTTTCCTCTACACTTGTTGGATAATGTGCACCATCTCTGCACCTGAAACCTTAATCTATAACCAATCTTGAATAGCTAACCAGATGCTAGCACTTAGAGAACACTAGATAAAAAGATGGGCATGAGACTCACAACAATGATTACAAAGCAGATAGATAGGAGAACTACAGAGGCCAATCTTAAGCAACATATATCTCTTGTCTTTAGCCGCTCCTGGATAGCCAACCAAACAATAAATCAAAGTTTAGGCACACATAAACGCTACCAAATAGTAGTACACCATCTCACTTCCTAATTCTGACATATAAATTGATGGCTAGCAGTAAGCAGGTGACTAGCGATGAGTGGAACATATAAGCTATCAAGATACAGGCGATACGCGGTACTTCTTAAGTAACTCCAGTCTAGCGATATGATGGAAGCGTTAGAGTGGATTTGTGGTAGAAGTAGCCCATTTGAAGAACAACCCGTTAGAAGAAGGCCCAGAAAATCAGGCGATCAAGAGACTTGGAGGGAAAGTTCATGTATTTGAAATATGAAAAGAAGTGGGAGGATACCATCGAGAATAGTAACTATAACACACGATCACAACCCCAAAGGCATATAAATAGATGCAGCAGAATCAAAAAGAAAAAGAAGACAACAATCAAACAACATATCTATATACTTTTCTTCGCATTTAGCTTTCCTTAGCTGCACTTGGCTTAGTAGCCAAGTATAGTTTAGCGTAGCGTAGTTCATCCTTCAATGGATCATTAGCTTGTTCATTTTCATCCCAATTGTGTAAACATGGAGGTAATCATCCTTCCTTGTGAAATAGTTGTAGTCTAACTCTATCCTTTACATTATAAATTGATGGTTTTCAGACAGTGTCATGGTTTAGACCTCTCTGAGATGCCAATGAAGGGAAGAGGAGTCAGAGAAGAGAGGAAGGCCCAAGTTCAGGCTCTGAGTCAGGCTATAGCCATGGTGATCCTAGACCTTCCTCGGTTCCTTTGATGACTTCTAATTCAATCCCTTTTACTTCATGAATGGGAATTGTTCTACCCACGGGAACAACCCCAGGTTTAGGGGTGAGCGGTTATGGAACTGGTGGGACATTCCCCACTAGTGGCAGCTTTCAAACTATAACTAATGGATACGTTCCCCCAACTCTGTATTCTATTACTCATGAACCATCACAAACCACTTACATTCCACAGACTGGGAATCAGGGTTATCAACATCATGTTTATCCTAACCTAATGCACCCTCCTCAGAGTAATTGCTAGGGGGAAAGGGCCATATGCATAGGGTAATGCTTATGTTAGACCTCAGGCAATGGGAACAAAAAACTCCAATAACACCGGTGGTTTCCAACCTGGAGTCAGATATAACATGAACCTCTATGGGGAAACACCTCATCCTGCCTATTACTAGGATAACCAACATCAAAATGGTTAGGATCAGAACTTTCATGCTAATGTATGACAGACTCATAATGAACCTCTCCTTAGGCAAGTGGAAGAGATGATCCAAAGGGCCATGGGGCACAATGCTGGTATCCTAGGAGAGGAAGGTGTAATCCTTATCATGAATGGATTGATAGGATGTATCCGTTTCCTAGAGGGTTCAAAGTTCCTGAATTCTCTCCCTTATTCTCATGCAGCGGGTCAGTGTTTTCTGAAGAACATTTGGTCAGGTTTAACTGCCAACGTAGAGAGGCAGCAGATAGTGATTATCTCAAAATGAGATTGTTCTCTAGTTCTCTTACGGGGATTGCGTTCTCTTGGTTCACTCATATTCCTAGAAATTCTTTACAAACTTGGCCGGATTTGCAAGGGAAATTCCTTCGCCATTCACTAGAGTTGAAGCTAGGGTCTTTATTGGAGATTTAGCAAAGATAACACAGGACAAAGGGAAGCCTGGAGAGGACTATATCGTTAGGTTCAAGAGAGCTAAGATCCGATGTCATCTCAACCTACTTGAGTCCGAGTTCGTTTCAATAGTCCAAAAAGGGTTGTCTTTTCCTCTTAGAAAGAAATTAGAGGGTAAACATTTCCCTGATTTTGTGGCTCTGGCTAACGTTGTGGTGACATACGAAAGATGTTTGGCTGTAGAATCTAAAAGAAAACATAAGTACTATGCTAATACGCCAATTGCACAGAAGAAAACCTGAATTAGGATGAAGACAAAATGGATGTGGCAATGGCTGAATTTGTTTAGTGCCCGCCATTTAAGTGTCCCCAATTAGTTAACAAAAAGTCTTCACAAAAGAAGGATTTCAAGTGTGAACAAAGAAGAGAATACACATTTGACACAAAAAAATGCGATGACATATTTGATTGGCTCTTGAAGTTCAAGAAGATTAGATTAGTGGGTAGACATAAGGATAGAGATCCTAATGAAATAAAAGGAAAAATTTTATTGTAAATGGCATGATGCTTTCACACATAAAACTAATTATGGTGTAATTTTTCAGAAATATGATACAACATGAAACCGATAAAGGAAATATTAATTTTCCTGAATAGAGTGCAAATTCTTGTGAAGTTAATTCCGAGTTTCTGTCAGAAATAGAACATTATGAGATGGATTGCAATATGGTTGGTATTTATACTAATTTTTTTCATATTGACATACAGGAGATCTCTAATATAGCTATTGCTATGAAATTATACGAACGTGTTGTGAAGAATGGAGTCCTAGTTGCTCCGAAATGCCAAGAGAAGGATTATGACAACCTCAACATGTGCATGAGGCATTTTGGTGCTGCAAACCCAACTCATCACTATAAGTCTTTTAAGGGCTTTAACAATAAATAGATGAGGGCAAAAGGGTTGATAATCTCAAAGCAAGAATACTAGGTGTATGCGTGTACCCTCGTCGGGGCCTAAGTCCTACGTCAATTTTGAATTGACCCCGCACATAAGTGCGTTAGGGTGTGTTGTCGGTAGAGGGGATCGCCACCGTGCCTATACAAGTTCATCATGAACGCCCGAAACATTGGTGCCAAACTAATGGCCCCACTATTTGGTCTGGTAACCAAAGTGTGGGTTCGGGGACATAGTACGGAAAAGATCTTTTACCCAATCCGCTCGCATGCATCGGCCTCCACTCGATCTCATTGTAGTTCCATTAATCATAATAATTGAATTTAAAGAGCCTATCGATTTGATCTTAGAAATTGCACTAAAATTAAAACAAGAGTTGATTTCTGTTAATCAAGCATTACTACCTATCCTAACGATTTTGACCACTTCGAAATAATCAAATTAATATGGTGCCTAAAATCTGTTCGTCCAAAATTAATCTAAATTTAATGTGATTCAAGGAAATTGCGGTCTTGATTAAGCAATCGAAAGAGTCATAGGCGCAGTGATCATTAATAATACTTCCTCCGTAACGATTTAATAGCAACATTTGCTAAAGCACGGACTCCTAGTCTATTTATGAATAGTAGTGTTTGGTGTGTTCACACTCTTGTCATTATGTGTAGTAAAATAGAGAAAATAATATTTTAGAATTGTTGGAGTGTGTGCACATGGGTCCTGAAATAGAAATAAAGTGAATGTTGCTATTAAGATGTTATTGCCATTATTAGCAAATGTTGCTATTAAATCGTTATGGATGACGTGTGTGTGTGTGTGTGTGTGTGTGTGTGTGTGTGTGTGTGTGTGTGTGTGTGTGTGTGTGTGTGTGTGTGTTGTGTGTCAAAAGCTTTACTTCAAATTGAATCACTTAAGACAACAAAAGATATTGTTAGCATTGACAATTACGATTAAAACAATTGCGATAAAGCAAAAACGATTGAAACTATTGAATTTACATGATTGAAATTCAAAAGAGATATTATAATATTAATCAAAAACAATAATAAAAAGTAAAGAGAGAATTGAATAGCCTCAGAAGTTGTACCTTAATTCGCAAAGAAAGGACTCTGGAAATACCGACGGATTTAAGAACCTTGGATTTTGATGAGTGATTTTTGAGAGTGATTTATGAGAGAGAATTTTTTAGTGTTTCGAATTGCCTTAAGCACCAGAGAATTTGTTGACTGAATGTTGATTTTCGTTGATCTTTGATGAAGCACCGAGAGCATGTATTTATAGGCGTATGGTAAAAGATAAGTAAAAGAGAAGATACATGAAATACGGATACAACCGTATATAACTTTTGACCTAACGCTTCGTTTGAGGTATTCCGTATACCGTTAGAAAGCACTCGATCTCTAGTTTCCAACGCATTTTTTCTCGCATCAAAATTCCTTGTAGATCAAGAGTTATGAGCAAAACAGTCACGAGTATCAGCCCAACCGCATGTACGGTCCATATGACCGTATATATGGTTGGGCTGACGTGGATGGCCACGTCAGCGATCCGTGCTTAATTACTGTTTTATCTATCTTTTCGTTCGAGAATTAATATCCATGTTTTTGCATCTAATCTACTATCCAATTAACCTTTATCCACTCATGGATAAACATGATTAATCTTCTAGAATATTCCGGATAATTCCCGAATTTTCTAAATTTATCAACGAATTTTTGAATTCATTAAACTACTAAAAGAGAGAATAGTTAAATTTATCCTACACATAATGACAAACAAAAATCTAAAAATATTGGAGAACTCAGAAAAATGAGACAAAATGAAAAGTGGAAATTAGAAAAATAACCTATGGAAAAAATTCTAAAAAAATCCTAAAAATAAGGAAAAATGGAAACTAATAATCCCACCTTTAGGTGGTCTGCACTGAATAATCCGACCTGAACGTAATCACAAAATATACTAAGCTTGTATCCTTATCTTCACTCATTGCACCTATTCCTAAGTTTTACCTATTAATTCTCTCTCCTTACCTTTAATAACAGGTTAATTGCTTTTAAATAATAGAAAAATAAAAAAACCACCAAACCACCCTATTATCCCATCCACTCCACTGCCCCTACAACCCCACAGGCCCTCAGCCACCTCCGCCACTCCCCCACCACCAACAAACAAGCCATAACTTGCTAGAGTCTCCGCCACAGAACCCACTCGCCAAACCCCACCACCACCACCACCTGACCCACCTTCAAATTCCCCCTGTCGCACCACCTTCGAGCTCCCACCCTCACCCATCCAAACCACGCAATCCAACGTAACCTACTACCACCCGAAAACAACCCTTCCAGCGGAAAACGCCACCTGACACACCTTCGAACTACCACGAAACAACCGCAATTCGAGGGTGAGGGCTGGATTCAATTCAAGGGCTTGGCTAATTCAAATAGAAATAGTGCTTAGTTGATTCAATTCGAGGGTGAGGGGTTGATTTGAGGGTGGGGGAGGAATGACGAGGGAGGGGGAGGTATGGCGAGTGGTAGAGGGGTTGTTTTCGGGTGGTTGTGTCTGGTTGTGCTTTGATGGGTGGTTGTTTAGTTGGGTAGTTGGGTCACATTCGCCGGTGTTCAAATCATGTTTGCTAGTTGTGTTGGGTCGTGGCGGTCCAAATCGTGTTTCTTGGTGGGGTGGCTAGTAGTGTTGTTGGGTTGCGGGTTGGGGTCGTGCTTAATCGAAGGTTGCTTGTGGTTCCTCAGTCGTTGGTTGTGGCAAAGTTGGGTGTAGGTTGTTGGTTGTGATGGAGAATTATGGTGGTGGTGGGGAATTATTATTATTATTATTATTATTATTATTATTATTATTATTATTATTATTATTATTATTATTATTATTATTATTATTATTAATTTTATTTTATGAAAGAGAAAAAAAAAGAAAAAAAGGGTAGAATGACCTGATTATCATGTTTTAGGTCAAACAGTGCAATGAGCGAAGATAAGGATACAAACTTAGTATATTTTGTGATTACGTTCAGGTCGGATTATTCTTTGCGGACCACCAAAAGGTGGGATTATTAGTTTCCATTTTTCCTAAAAATAAAGAAAAAAGCCTAAAAATAGAAAATAATTAAAATAAATAAAAATAAGGACAAATGGAAACTGATAATCCCACCTTTTGGTGGTCTTAAATGAATAATCCGACGTGAGCGTTATTACGGAATATACTAAGCTTGTAGCCTTATCTTCACTCATTGCACTATTTTCCTAAGTTTACCTGCTAAGGGCATTAATTTACCTGTGTTAACAGGTTATTCTTGTTTTTTAATTAAAAGAAAAATAAAATAAATCAACCACCACCCCCTCTCACACTGCACCCACAATCCCACACTGCCTCTCACTCTACCCAGCCCCCACCATCGTACTTCCACCCGTAACCTCTACCCCCAGCCCCCCACCATCGTACTGCCACCCGCAACCTCTGTCCCCAGCCCCCTACCAGCCCCCACCATCGTACTGCCACCAAATTGCAGCCTCCTAATTTTCGAGGGATTCGAGGGAGTTAAGGTAGAGGGAGACACGTCGGAAAAGCTGGTTTTCTTGGGAATTGTCGTTGAAATCGGGGACTTTAAGGAACTGGTGGTCATGAAATTTGTTGGAGATCAATCACCACCATTTTCGTAGCTTGGAAACTCGTATCTTTCGCTGCAGAAACAAGCGAATTCGCTTCAGAAACAAGCGAAAGAAGAAGACGAAGATTGAGGTGGCGACTATGAACACGATTTTCTGGTTGAATCCGATAATCATATTTGTGAATGAGATTCTCATTTTGAAATTAGTTTGTGTTTTGGGGGAAAGAGGGGAAATTGGAGGTGTGAGTAGTTAGAAGGTCATTGTGAATGTGGGATAGAAGGGTTGTTGAGGTGGGTTTAAAGTTATGTATGAATAAAAGAAGGCAAGGGTTATTGCAATTGTGAATCTGAGATTGTAATTGTGAATTTGAGAAGAGAAGAAGAAGTCTGGGGGCTGTGGGAGGATGTCAGAGGTGCGCAATGGCGGTTTAAGGGCGGTGGTTGGGATGGGTGGTGGTGTGTGAGGGGTGAGATGAGGGTGTAGTGTTTAGATAAAAGAAAAAGGAAATGGTTCAAAGAGGAAAAAAAAAGAAAAAGAAAAAAAATGGGATAGAATGACCTGATTATCAGGTTTCAGGTCAAATAGTGCAATGAGTGAAGATAAGGCTACAAGCTTAGTATATTCCGTAATAACYCTCAGGTCGGATTATTCATTGAAGACCACCAAAAGGTGGGATTATTAGTTTCCATTTTTCCTAAATATAAATACTTTCCACCCATTATTGTGCTCTTGGCGTATGATTTCAAACTCAACTTTAATTCAAATTTAATTCGATTAGTGCAAATGGATGTGGTTTATGGATTTTGTCACAACTTCCGGAGTCAAATCTATTTCGAGATGTCGTAATTTTCCTCGTCGGCTATTCAATTTGGGGAGACTTTTTTAGGTGTCTACATGCACCAGGCACTAGATCTTGCTAATTTTCAACCTAGAGGCAAGAAAGGCGAAAGTGATGAGGTGCAGTCCGGTGGTGTTACCTCTAAGTCAATCATGATGGAGATGCTAGTTAGAAGGATAAGATATATGTAGAAGCCATTCAGAAATTTTCCCTACAAATCAAGGAAGTGGAAGGCTTGAAGAAACTATGTTACTCCATGTGTCCTTTTTCTAACATGTTGCTTTATGAGTTAGTAACGACCGAAGTTATCCCTGATAACCCGGGATGGGTTCCTAGATCACTAGAGGCCTCAACTTGAAAGGGGACTAAGGAGGGGACCGGTCACTCTTCCTTGAATGCCCGCTACTGTTTCAGTATTGACCAGGCCAGGATGGGCAATCCCAAAGTAGTCCAATTGAGTAACAAGATTAAGAAAGTGTCATGTTCAGACCAAGGTGACTAGGAAGGAGAAATCAAGCAAAGGGGTGATAACTCAAACACAGACAAGGAATATGAAGATGATCTGGCTCTTGCTAAAGTGAAGAGAAGGGTCAGGAAAAAGGCTTGGTTAATCAGAGAAGCAGCTACCAGCCAACTACAAGCAAATGCAGTTCATGTGGATGAGGAAGCTTTGCAAAAGAGAGTTCTTAAATTCATCCTTGTTGAGGAGCCTCATTTGAAAAATGGAAGCAACTAGAGAGAGAATTCAAGAGAGGGAATTCACAAGGAAAAGTCATTTTTGGGTTCTACCCTAACAGAGAGGTTAAAGGGGGATGTTCTTTATGCCCAACCTCATTTGAGTCTTGTTCAGACAGAGAAGTTGCAAGAAAGAAATTCCTACACCCCAACCTTATTTCGATAAGAATTAGAGAGAGAAGTAGAGAGAAGATATTTCAAATACCTAGGTTCGGATAGAGCACATAGGCATGCACCTTGTGGATGAAGTACGTTGTTGGAGCCTCATTTGGTTACAAAAGCTCTTCAGAGAGATACAATTCAGGGGTCATCAAAGAACTTGTAGGTTATCAATATTCAAAATATCTGTTAGTTAGAGACCTGATAGAGGATCCTATCGAAGTACAACTGCTCAACCATGGGATAGAAAGTTTTTCGAAAGATGCTTTGATGACAAATCAATCATCTGATGTGCAACTGGTGGACCATGGTTTGGAAGGTTTGGATTTGGAGGTATCTAAGTCAAATCTTGGTTTTCTTGCAAATTGTTCAAAGGGAGACCATGAATCTGGCGCTTTTTGCGCAATCACTTTTCCCCCACCGTTCAAAGCTAGCGGACCTAAGTAGAGGGACACTTCATGGGCCGATGAAGTGGACCAAGATGAAGCTGCAGGTAAGACCTCTAATATTTCAACTGAGCTGAGTAAATTGGACAAAGGGTCTAGTCTAGCACCATTTGCAGAAACTGTCACTAAGGAGCAAGAATAGTTAGTTGTGGAACACTTAATTAAGGATTTTAGTGTCGATAACTCACATAGTAACCCGCTTTATATAACGGTGAATGAAGATGGCGCTAAACTAGTTAAAGTGTTAACTGATACTGGTGCTACCATAAATCTTATGCCCTAGTCAGTTTTTAGGAAATTGGGTAAACGTAGGAAAGATTTGTCTAGCGTCAGAATTAGCATAACCACACTCAATGGCAAGTCAGAGAATACTGAAGGATTAGAATGTATGCATGTCCAAGTTGGTACTTCTAATACTTGGTCAGCTTTCTTTATAGTGAAAGGGGAGGGTAATTGCAATGCAATTCTCGGAAGAGAATGGTTGCACCAGACTTATGATATTCCTTCTACTTTGCATCAGAAAGTAATACCATGGAATGGTAATGAATATGAGGTAGTTTGTGCTAATGTAGATGTTAACTTGATTGATAGTAACCGAGAATTTTCCAGGATATGAAGACCTTGCCTAATGACAAAGGGACCACTCTCAAACTTGAAAGTCAACCGACACCAACAGTGAAAGTTGTTTCAAGTGCAATCAGATGTATTGAAGAGGGTACAGAAGATGATTAATTACAAAACACATCTGAGGCTCCCCGTGTAGTGAGGAGTTCGGCATCAAGGAGCCATCCCAATATAGCTAATGTCCAAGGGGCATCTCTCGGGGGCAGGATTGATGACGTGCTTGATACTATTAAGGGAAGAAGGGCTATCCTACCTGATGTTATTAGTCTTGGATACTGGTAACATCTAGGCTTTTCTATATTTTATATGTTATATTAATTTGATGGATTATAACTTTAAAATTTGATCCGGTACAGCTTTAGCTCTTCGTACTCTTTATACTAGTCATTATGCACGATATGGTCTATAGGTAAACGCAATCATGGATAATGATGTTGAAATATCATCAAGTGGGGATTTTAGCACTCACGGATCATCCTCTTCTGATATAATTGGGGGGGTTCTATGGTTAGGAGGAGGAGGTGAGAGTTTGGGCTAAAAGCGATGATATCAGGCAAGAAGACCATGACCCTCTAGAGGAGGTCAATCTTGGTACAATGGAGGATCCAAGGTGTACTTACGTTAGTAAGGAATTGCTAGAAGGAGAAAAGCTAGCCGATATCAAAATCCTCAAAACTTATAAAGATTGTTTTTCTTTGGAACACCAAAACAAGCTGGGGATTGATCCTTCAGTCATCCAGCACGAGTTTCCAACCAAATCAGACTGCACCCTAGTAGTGCAGAGACCAACAAGGGCAGCGCTAGATTTGATTTCTATGATCAAATATGCAATTACTAATATCCTGATGGCTGGATTCATTCAACTAGTAAAATATGCTGAGTGGATCACAAATATCATACTTGTCGTTAAGAAAAATGGTAAGATTAGGATATGTATTGATTATCAAGACATTAATAGTGCCTCACCAAAAGATTAGTATCCTATGCCAGTGGCCGACATGCTGTTAGATACCACATCTAGATATGAACTGGTATCTACCCTAGATGGATTTGTAGGATATCACCAAATTAGGATCGCTGAGGGTGATCGTTCTAAAACTACGTTTCGGTGTCCAGGGTCTGTGGGGGCTTTATGAGTATGTCACCATGCCTTTTAGTTTGAAGAACGTAGGTGCAACTTATCGACGTGCTATGAATCTCATCTTTGACGAGATGATAGGAGACTTTATGGAGGTCTACATAGATGAGATTCTGGTGCAATCACTAGTAGAAAAATAGACAAAAGATGTGGTTGTTTAGGGCTCAAAAGCTCCGGTTTTAAACCGCATCTTTTGGGCCCGCAACATTTGTCAAAAAAGCATCAAAAGTTGCGGTTCATCACCACAGCTTTTGATTACCACAAATGTTGCGTTTATTAGCTAAAAACTGCAAATTTTAAGAGTCAAAAGCTAAATAAGCAAATTCATGGAGTGTTCTAGAAACAACATTGAAGAAAATCCTAAACAAAATTGAAACTAAACAACCCAGATCTTCAAATCATCATCTTCATCTTGCAATCATCATCACCACCGACTTATCTTAGTTATCATCAATGTAATGCAACTGAAAAACACAAATTTAACCCAAAAAAAAGAACAAGATTGTCAAAAAGAAATTGAAAAAAAGAAGAAATTTTACATTCAACTTAAAAAAACTCACAACTTTTATTCACTAAAAAAACAACTATACAACATCAAAAAAAAAACCTGTAAATAATCAAAACTTCATCTAAATCCAGAAAATTAAAAATTTCAGAAAGGGAAATAATTTTGTAAATTTCAGAAAATTTAAAAGTTTAAGAACTTAAACAAGTACAAAATCTTGCTTTAAATCAAAAAATATAAAATGTGGAAATTAATTTGAAGCCAAATTCGAAAAAAAAACAAGATCTAGGAAAAACATTGAAATTTGGAAAAATAAAAAATGAAATTTGTATAAAAGAAAACGAGAAAACGAAATCGGGAAAAAACTAATTTCAAACCCAAATTTTGAAATTGAAATCAAAAATGCAATTACGAACAAATTTATGAAAACAACGAAAATCAAGACACTAATAATAAAAACCCCAGCAGAAAAAGAAGTTACCCTTGACCGCTCCTTTACTGTCACCAACTTCAACATCAGCCCCGATAACAACTGCTTCAGCCTCGCCTTCGACTTCTAGAGCTCAAGCCGCAAGAATTAAATCCAACAAAAATTAAAATCAGAAATCAAATTACAAATAAAAATGAAATAAAACCAAGATCTATTCACCAAAAACTAGAAAACAAAAAAATAATTCATAAAAATATAAACCTAACTTACCAAAACCCCATATCTCGCGACAAAATAGCAGCGGAGGTGATGCAAAGAAATGCAACGACGTCGGAGGTGGCGCGAAGAAATACAAGGACGCCTGTACGGGCGTAAGGCGTCACATGGCCGGACTAGGTCTAGTCCCTCTGCTCCGCTGGGTACAGCCTCAGTTGAGACACCGTATTGCGAAGAATTGAATTCTTGCTATATTGCATAGTGTGAGTATGCTTGGGATTGAGGGTCATAGAAACTCGAAATCGAATAGAGGAAGTCGCCACCGCACTTCTTTTTGGAAGCTGCGAACCCGTTTTAAGCCTTGCCTATAATTGCATAAAGCAAGGCAAAGGTCTCCATGTCTGGTTATGCACCAAAGGTCTGGATTAGGGGACGAGGGTAAGGGCGAAGTAGTGCACAACACCCCCCCGCATCCAGCAGGCTCTACTAGGTCTCATTGCAAATTCACCAATTGTAATATCAAACATCAAATATGTCTGTATTGATCCTTAGTTGTTACTAGGCAAGTCGATTAATGCATGTAATACTATTAATTGTTGTCGCTTTGAATTAGGTCAAGATTCAAGGATCCTAAATCGTGTGTTCATAATTATATTATTAGGCGTGACAATCAATTAATAGGTCTTTAATTACCAAAATTAATTGTGGTTGAATACAATATATACAAGCCGATGAATAAGAATTTACAAGGAGGAAGAAAAAATGACTTACCTCGAATCGCTATCCAAGATAAGACAAAACGCATAAACAATAGTTAGATTTGAATTCGAAATCTCCTCGCAAAGTGTTATTTACATGAGAAAATCAAAGAAAAAGTTAGTATTGACAATAATATTGAAATCGAATTGAAAACAAAGAAAATAAGAGGTTTATTTACATGTTATTTGATGTCTAATAGTTTATTAGTCAATATTACATGATTCAAAGTGATAAAAACAAGCGAAAACAAAGAATAATTCAAGAGAAGAGAAGAAGGAGAGAGTTTCTATGAGTTTGTGGCCTCATAGGTTATACCAACAATGCGTGACCGAACAATCCTCGAACGATTGCTTTGAATGTCTTGATCTCTTGATTTGAATGTGTATTGAAATTTTTTTTTGAGTGTGTATTAAATTTGAAAAACTTTCTTTGAAAGTTTTTGGAAGAGAGGGAGAGAGTATGGATGAGAGAGAGAGAGAGAGAGAGAGAGAGAGAAAATGTGAAGTGTATGGAGTGCGTGTGTGTTGAAATGAGCCGTGGGTGCTTGTATTTATAGGAAAATCGAGCTTGGAGAGCAAGGAACTAGGCGTAATTACGCCTAGTTGAATGCTCTTGGGCGCAATTACGCCCAAGATCTCTTGCCCTCTTTGCTTGATTTTCCTTGCCTTTTTGTGAGTTTGAGATTTGAATATGATGGATTTGAGATAGAAGTGGAATAGAATCCTGCAAGAATCGCAATCTTACATGATGGAATGGAGACCTACAACAATTGCAATGTTGTAGGTAGAATGAATCTTCTAATGATCGCAACAATGAAAGATGGAACACAGAAGTAGAGATGGAATGTAGAAGGAGATCTTGCAATGATCGCAACATTATAAGATGGAACGCAGACCTACAAGAATCGCAATGATGTAGATAGAAGTTGAATTTAGAAATGGAAAGTCTTGCAAAAATTTAAACTTGCAAGACAAGACGCTGTCCTACAACAATCGCAATGTTGTAAGTAGAATTGAAATTAAATTGAAAATTCTTACAAGGATCACAACTTGCAAGATAGAACACAGACCTACAACAATCGCAATGCTGTAAGTAGAATTGAATTTGAAAATAGAAATCTTACAAGAATCGCAACTTGCAAGATAGAATGCAGACTTACAACAATCGCAATGATGTAAGTAGAATTGAAATTGAATTGAAATCTTACAAGAATTGCCACTTGCAAGATGGAACGCAGACCTACAACAATCGCAATGTTGTAAGTGGAATAGAAATCTTATAAGAATGGCAACTTACAAGATGGAACGCATACCTACAACAATCGGAATGGTGTAGGTAGAGTTGAAGTTGAATTGAAGAGAGATGACTCAATGCTTTGTCAAGGAGGTAACTTAACTTTGAACTTTGAGTTTGACACTGACCTTGAATTTGGACTTTGACTCTGGATTTTATTTTGACTTAGGTTTGACTCGAGGGAGAACAAGACCGAGGCCTGTGACTGGAGCTTTCTATGCATAGACATGAGTGTGACCTTGAAATTGATGTTGATCTGGAAGGTTGGAACTGGACGAGCTAGCCCCTAGGAGAGGCTTAATTGGACTTCGATTTTGATGAAACCGTGGACTTGACCCACTTCTATAATTAAAGGCGCCCCCCAACTTGAAGTTGACATTTGGAATAATATGGGCGCTAAGACCCCCATGTTGACAAAAGAGTCTAAAGGGTCAATTGAAGAATGGGCTAGAGTTTGAAAAATAGAAAGGTTCAAATTTTTTACTAAAGGTTGACACAAGTGTGAGGCTAACACGATTGGTCTTGAGATGCTGGATTGAAAGTGAGTCTATGTCAGGATCTAGACTAAGAGGGGTACTTTCGAATTCTAGAGAATCGAACCACTCATTGAGATATACCTCGATTTGTTTTTATTAAATTTGGTCGGACCTCGAGGTGAGGCTACCTACGTATCCTTGCGAAATCAGACCGATCGTAGTTCGTGAGGTCGTGTGTGTATGTGATGGACAATGATCATTTGGAGAGGACTTTTGAGGTTGAAATATAGGCTTAGGTTTGAGTTTGTGAGGCTTGAATTGTACTTGATTTTTGTTTTTGCACTAGACTTTGACAAGGTTTTGATTTAGAAAACTTGACAATTCAACTTGAGGTTTTGATTTAACTTTGCACTTGATTTTGATGTTGACTTTAGCTTTTGAGGCTTTGAGTTGAGCTTTGAAATTTGGTTTGAACTTTGCTTATCATTGTTTGGTATTTGAATGTTATTTTGATGTGTGTAGGATAGAAAATGGCTAGTAAGCTCAAAGGGGTTGCAATGGATGTTTGTTTGTTTGCAGAAGGTGAATGGAGGGGAAAGGATTATTTTGTGGAGCTATGAAAGAGGGCCTCTCGAGCATTTCCATTTTTATTTTTTAATTTCTTTGCTATTTTTTTTAGGTCATTGAGTGGAAAGAGTCTTATCATCGAATTGAAATTACTAGAACTCGGACTTGAGAAGAGAGGAGTCCATTTTATTGTGATGTTTAATTTGAATAGTGTGGAGGCTTATTGAGATAGAGACTATCCTTATTGACATAGACTCAACAATGGAAGAAAAGAAGGGGACATTGTGGCTAGGGCTGGGACTCTTGTTGACTCATTCTAAGGGGACTTTGTCTTGAACTTGTAACTTGACACGGTCAATGGTCTCAACTCCCTTGCAACGAGCTCGCCTTGATGTTGTGAAACATGTTTGCCTAAGCCATAGAAGCTGCATTGGAATTGTACTTGACATTTGTGTTTGACTTGACATGGATTGGACTTGAACTTTGACATGGGTTAGTACCTTGGTCTGGATTAAGGTACTTGGATTCACTAGACTTATATTTGGACTTGGAATTGTTTGGACTGGACTAGACTGGACAAAGACCTCAGTTTGTTTTGAGGTGTTTGGGTTGGACTCAAACTAGACTTGAGTTAGACTAGACTCTAAACTAGACAGACTTAGCATTGAGTCACCATTGGGCTTTTTGATGTGGATTTGAATGTGCAATGGAAGATGATTTTGAGTGTGGAGTGGAATTGGAGATGGAGAATTTTTGTATTGAGACTATGGATGTGGCCCATGAATGTAGAGCTGTGTTTTTGTGGAATTTAAAGTGGAGTTGAATTTGAATAGAATATAGACTATGGATGGACTAGAAGTTGACATGGATCACGGGCCACAGACTCGAAAGAAGTGAGACGGAATTGCATATGCTTATGTAGACACATAAAGCACATCAGCACAATAGATGCAACCTAGAGTCTGCTAAGGTCAGTCAAGGGTGTCCAAAAGGGTCCCATGACTAGGCTTAGAACGGTCCTTAACACATCCAGCCCGCTGTGATGATCAAAGGAGGTCTAAACCATTATGACTTTTTAGGGCACACAGTCGCGCGACATGGTGGAGATGGGCATCAAACAAAAGAGTTGGTTACATAGGTAGTGCACCAGCGCCAATCTTAAGTGAGCCCTCCAATCTATCTCGAGTGTAGAACACACTCATGTGAGACGTGTTGCCTAGAAAGC
>SNQN01002107.1:47202-57215 GCA_008642245.1 Bassia scoparia | reverse complement strand
GCAAAGTGCTATTTACATGAGAAATCAAAGAAAAAGTTAGTATTGACAATAATATTGAAATCGAATTGAAAACAAAGAAAATAAGAGGTTTATTTACATGTTAATTGATGTCTAATAGTTTATTAGTCAATATTACATGATTCAAAGTGATAAAATCAAAGAATAATTAAAGAGAAGAGAAGAAGGAGAGAGTTGCGATGAGTTTTGTGGCCTGATAGGTTATACCAACAATGCGTGGTCGAAAAATCCTCAAACGATTGCTTTGAATTTCTTGATCTCTTGATTTGAATGTGTATTGAATATGTTTTTGAGTGTGTATTGAATTTGAAAGAGTTTCTTTGAGAGTTTTTGGAAGAGATGGAGAGAGTATAGACGAGAGAGAGAGAGAATGTGAAGTGTATGGAGTGCGTGTGTGTTGAAATGAGCCGGGAGTGCTTGTATTTACAGGAAAATCGAGCTTGGAGAGTAAGGAACTGGGCAAATAGACAGCTTATGGTATCCCTCACTTAGTAGACAGCTTGCCTTCTAACTAGAGAATTAGTCATATAAGAAAACATATGGAGTAAATTAGAAAAATATTAAACATATGGAGTAAAGCATTAAACAAAAGGCAAATAGAAAAATATACATTAAAGTTTACAAATATAAGAATACTTCATTTAGACCAAACAAATCACAGAAAAAGAGGAAACAAACAACATTCAAATGGAACACTTATATTTACATTTTCATGGCTTGTAATGTATCCCTAGCAGATTACATAAACCATTCTTTTAGCTAGCATAAATGCATGATTTTGTTAAGGGAAAATGGAACACTAATTTTCCATTTATATAATTAGCCAATATCTAAAGAATATACTAATTTCCATTCATTAAATAGAAAGACCTGAGAGGAGACACATCTCTCCAGTAATGATAGACCACAAACTAAATCAACTTTCAACACAATACAGCATGAGTACATAACAAAAGTAAACCAAAAAAAGTATTTTGTGAGGCAATTCATCGAAAATCTTGCAAGCAATCTTACCCACGAAACCAAAAAAAGCATTCTGTGAGGCAATTCATCGAAAATCTTGCAAACAATCTTACCCACAAAACCAAAAAAAGTATTCTGTGAGGCAATTCATCGAAAATGCAATACCCAGAAAACCAAGAACAGTTACTGAACTAGGCGAAAGAAAAAAAAACGCATAAAACAAATTTGATAATATTTTGATTGTAGAATTTGCAAGCACAATCATAGATTCATTTCTCATAAACGGATCAGTTCCAAAAATCAAATAAAAATATAAAGAAAGATAGAAAGCAATAAACACCTTGTTAGTTTTCAGTGACTCGTTTCATCAAACACCCACCCATATACGGGTTTTAACACAAAGATTTTATTCTCAATTTTTTCTGGGCTTAAACATTGTTTAATTAGGGAATTTCATGAATTTCAAATGTGATTAAGTAGAAATTAAAATAAATAAAAGGAAAAATACGCACCTTTAACTAGTCGATGTAATCGGCGCGGCGACAGGCAGCGGCAGTGGCAACAACTCAGATGAAGTGGCGACTGTGTTGAAGGATTCGTAAAGTTCAATTGCCTGTGATTAGGTTTTGATTAATAGCAACTCAGAAACTCGGTTTAGAAATTTAGGGTTTTGATTGAGAAGATTAAATTAAATCGATATAACTTATACTCAGGAAATTGTGTATTGTAGGAGTTCATCAACTGAATTTCCCCTGAAATTAGGAATGTTGGATTTCTTTGTGACTTTGTTTGAGAGAATTGAAATGAGCATACGAATTTTGGGAGCAGACGAGCAGTAGAAAGAGATGAGCGTGCAAATAGAAAATGATGAAGTAAGCAAAATTTGACTAAATTGCCCAATTGTAGAGAGCACGTGATTTACACGTGGTTTAATATTGACATATTGTGACCCTTTTGGGGGTCAATATAGTCAAAACACACTAAAAAGCGTCCAAAAAATACACCAAAAGYCGGTTCCATGAAAATTGAAAGTTCACAAAAAAATTGAATTGGCCGCTCAATATGCAAATGCGAAATTGTGACCCTTTTGATGCATATTGTGACGTTTTTTATGGTCAATAACATCAAAGACGCTAAAAAGCGTCAAAATCTAGAATGATATATCGCATCTCTTTCATATATCGCATCACATAATAACCACATTCGATTGAATTTGTTTTGCGAGGACACTACATGACAATTAAAACAAAGAATAATTAATAGGAGTAATCAAAGAATGATATTTTAACATAAGAGCAAACATGTGCTTTTCCATACTTTTATTGTAATCCATTTGGTATCTTTTTTCAACTTTGTCGCTATTTCCATCTCACTTTGAAGTTGAAACAATGCTCTAGAAAATAAAAAATTAATAACATTATCATGAACCTAAATATAATTTATTTATTTATAATGGTAATTAAATATATAAACTTTATAAACTTTTAGACATACATATCAACAATATCACGTAAATTTTTTGAGATACTTAAACATCTTTCTAAAGTCATTCTGTTTAAACATACATAATCTCAATATCAACAATCTCAATATAATTAAGCACTCATTCTGTTTTTTCTCTTACATAATCTTATGTCTTAGTTTAAACATTTTACTGATTCTTTAATTTTGAGATTTGAATTTAGGAAAATTCAAGTCAGAGTGAATATGAAGCAAATCCTGAGATTTAAATTTAGGAAAATTCTTAAGCCAATTCACTAGAAATGCGAGCATATCCTTAGCTGCCAAACAAAAAGAGTCATATTGAACTTAGAACTAGCACAATGTCTGCAAAAATCACTAAAGTCCAACGAAAATGCTTCATTATTGTCCATACCAGTGGCTGCATCCTTGGTATTGTAATCCGATGATGTGTTGGAATACGACCATCCCACTCCAGCAGGTGACTCAACAAACAGGAGATTCGATGCATTTGGGATAGAATAATAAATCATAACATTCAAGCATAAAGTATAAATAAATCATAACATTCAAGCATTTAGGATAAAATAATATAAATTCAACAAAAAACGACCAACATAAAACCTATAGTACGTAATTAAATTTCAGTTTATAGTCTAAGCTAACAAAATATTGTATAGCATAATCAAAGCAAGTTGTTATGAGTTTGTTGCAATTCTACACAAAATCATCATTATTCACTTATTCATTCATTTCCAGTATATCAATAAATAGATTTTTAAAAATTAAAGAAAAAATAAAACTAATCACCTTCTAGCAATAAACGTGGAATTGAGATCTGAAAGGGCTGTGTGGTGTGCTGTTGGACAGCTTGTCTCATTTTCCTGTAATGGTTGCATGGCTGGGCGATGCCGGAGCGGTTTGTGGTCACTGTGGGGTCGTGGATCCGTCGTCTCCGTGGTCGCGGTCGGCGTGAAGTCGTTGTTTTAGTGTGGGTTCGTGCGCTCGTTGTCGGAGACCGATTGGGATCGCCGTCGGAGATCGGTCGGGCTCGTCGTAAGAGAGTTCGACTCTTAGGGTTTTGATAATGAACAGTGGTAATGGATTTTGGGGTTTTTGACTTTGCGTGTATGTTTGTCTGAGAGGGGAAGAGGGAAAATTAGCGCTCATTTTTTTTACTACTGATACCTTTAATAGCGGTAACAAAAAAACACTATTATTTGCACACTTTTAATAGCGAATAATTTATCACCGCTATTAAAAGTGTGTTTGTCAAGTTATAATAGCGTTAGTTTTTTGGCGCTATTAAAAAAGCGTTATTAAAAGCTAAACTTGGCGTAGTGTCTGAAATTTTCATTTCGCGCACACAATCAACTGTGCGGCCCTTTGGCAATGCGTCAAGTTAAAAGCGTCACAATATGCCTCATTTTTTTGTAGTGTCTGAGGTATTTTTAAAAGTTCAACTATAATTTAATATAATTTCAAACTTGTAGTTTCAAATAATTGTCACTTTATTTGTTTGCATCATCAATTAGGGTTTTATTTCCGGTTACATAGTTGATTAATATGGAAGATTATAATTGTTGCTAGAATTTGTGTGTACTTGGTGCTTGTGAAGATGATAAATTCAGTTAAATTTTGTTGGAGTATAATGGCTATATTAGAACAATTTTTTGAGTTTTAGAACATTTACATGTACAATGTACTCTTATTTTTTTGTATTTCATGACATTTAATTTGTATTCGGAGTTTCACATTTTGATTGGTACCACGTAAAATAGTTGACGTATCGCAAGACCTTTTTTCAAAATTTATAAAAATAATAATTTATTCATATGAGATTTCGATGTTAGGATCTTTACATGGAAGCGGAGCTTTTGCTCCCGAGACTCAGGGTCACCGATGCGCCTATCCAAGCTCCATGATGGGCCTGTAGAGCATATACAAGTGCAAGAAGAACATGTTTTATTAGAGTTACGAGTTTAAAAGTGGCTAAAGCAAATATTTCAAGTGTAGTAGTGGCTAAGGCTAATGCCAATGCTAACGCTATTGCTAATAATGCGGTGATTGTTGTGGGTCGGCTAAGTAACCAAGCGACCCCCTGGCTAATGTTGCCATCCGAGGTCGACGAAGTTAGCGGGGAGAAACTAGAGTGCTTCTACAACCTTGCCGATAGGCAAACTGTAAGGCTTAACAGCAAGAAGCGCCTTAAGGTTCCTGACACAACCAAGTGCGTAGCATCAACCATAGGGTCTTAGTTAGGCTATATTGATTCAAAGGATGGCTCATTCTACTTGTCTAACCCCTTTGTAAACGAGGTAGTGGAGCTTCCATCACTTGAAAACCTGCCCTCTATTGTTGGTGTCGAACAAGACCCTACATCTGGCTCTATCGTCAAGTTTAAGGTGTCTAATCTAGACGATAATTGTTGGGACAGTAGTGACTTTGATCCCTACAAGCTACACGATTCTGACTTTATGACCGATCAGGTAACCCACTTGGCCCTTTCTAAGGAACATTTGCGCAACCCTGATTGTGTTGCCATGGCCATCCAAGGCAGAGGAGAGACAAGTTGTGTCGCATATTGTTGCATCGGTAAGCAATTCCCCCCTCACTACCACAATCCTGCTAATACATGCTGCAATAACTATGCTCCTTTATGGTGTGGCTTGCAAGAAGATTACTTGCCTAGCTATCCTAATGATCAGGTGGTATACTACTCTAAGAAGAAACTATTTTATACTCTATTTGATGAGTTGGGTATCTTGGCCTTGGATGTGGAGCGCAACAAGGGTCGGCGATCTAAAAAGGTGTCTCCTTCCTGCATGATTGATCTTGACATTCAGGTTGGTAATAAGCACTCCGATGATAAGACAGCAGAGTGCTTGAAACAAGTCAAAGGACCTTTATAATGAGCTGCAGGACCACCACTCCACCCCCTCCCCTCTTTGGAACCACATTTGGAAGGTTAATTTACCTGAAAAACTCAAGTACTTCCTTTTGTTAGCAGCTAGGAACAACTTGCCCACTAATAGTTTGTTGGCTCATAGAGGTCTTCCTTTGCAACCTTCCTGTACTTTCTGTCCTTCCCAACTTGAGAGCACAAAACATGTGCTCAGATTTTGTCCTCGTGCAAAGGAGGCTTGGAATAGCTTGTTTTTAGTCCCCATTGACCAAGGCCATGATAACTTGAGCTGGATTGTGTCAAATCTTACACATAGGGGTGACTTTAAGGGTATCCCTTGGAACATTTTGTTTAGTTATATCACTTGGCATATCTGGTTAAGAAGGAATAAATGGCTTATGGATAAAGATAACACTAAAATTGACAACTTTAAGTGGAATCTCCTATATCACATACATTCCTCTTCCTTGCTTATCCCACAGACTATTCCAAAAACCCACCAGGACATACCTCCATCACATAACCACTTCTTTATTTGTGTGGATGCTTCCTTTTCCCAGAATTTCATTGGTGGTGTGGCAGGCATTCTTAAGCACAGATCAGGTCAAATTATCAAAGGTTTTGTCAAAAAAAAATGCAGGGATGGGATGTAACTCAGATGGAAATTCGAGCCATTCAAGAAGCATCTAGATGGGCATTGAAGGAGGGCTGGACACATATTGAAATTTTCTCTGATTCACAAACTACAGTTAAGGGCATTAGTGGTGATTTTATTAGTCCTGATGTTTATGTAAATTTGGATAACAATTGCAGGGAAAGAATCCCCCAACATCATCAGATCAGGTGGCATCCGAGGACTCTCAATGAAGAGGCACATGCGCTGGCTAAGGCTGGAGGTTTGGCTGTTATGGAGTTAAATGTATTAGTGAAATTGCACCAACCTTCTATTTGTAATTCAAAGGAAAACATTAAGACTTGGTCTCTGTATCTCGAGGAATTATGTCCTATGGATGCTCGAAGCACTCTTGGTGAAACAAACTGTAATCTGTAACTGTAACTGTAACTGTGAAGCCTCATTTATGAGGCCCCCCTTTTTAATTTAATCCGTTCTCTTTTAACCAAAAAAAACAAAGAAAATAGTGTCACTACTTGACTCAAAGTCAACTCCCAACTGCTAAACAACATTAAAGCCCCGTTTGTTTTGAAGGAAAACAATTTTCATGAAAATCATTTTCTAGGAAAAAAAATTTCCTTTGTTTGTTTGTTTAATTAGAGGAAAACTCATGAAGGAAATGAAAAATATAATAGAAATAAAGGAAGGGTGGGGGAATGAATAAGGGAGATGTAAGAAGTGGGGAGGAAATTGTGGCATTCCTTCTCCACAAAAGGAAAATGATTTTTCTTTTCCAAAGTGACATTTTCTCCTTTGAGGAAAATGATTTTRCACCTCTTTCCAAAACAAACAAAGGAAAACTAAAAGAGGGAGAAAAATCATTTTTCGGCAAAATGTTTTCCCTCAAAACAAACGGAGCCTAAAAATTAAGCACTATCTAAGAGAAGCTCACTTACTTTTATACCTGGAAAAAATAAACCGACCCAAAATCGACCGAAACTAACATACTAAATAGGGTCATGACCCAAAAGTAGGACTCGAAAGCCCATCATCGACCGAACCTCAATCCCGTTCCCGTCATCGACCGAACTTAGTTTTTATTTTTAGGTGAGAAAAATTGATTGTTCTTAATATTCTAGTTACTGAATGGCATGTATGTTATTGTATATTAATAAACTTATTGTTATTTTCAGTATTGAACAAATCTTACAATTCTATTATCCGATTTTACCGATCCGATCCTAGCACTCATATCGATCCAATGTAGGATACCGATCCTAATAACCTTGATATGGACTTTATTTTTTGTAGTGTCTTCTAACTATTGAAATAAACTCACTTATAAATCACTCAATGAAATTGAAAATAGAAGGAAGAATAACTAGTACTTCACAAGCTTGGTGTAATATTGCTTATATTACTCGTCTCTACTGCATTAGGGAAGGGAGCAATGGTGTCCATCCTCCTGAATTACAATTCTACCATCATAATTAAGAAAAATAACAACATAATGAATAATATTTAATCAAATTAAAATCCTCATAAATAAGAAATAATATGCAAAACTTCCTATATAATTCTTCAATCAATTCAAATTTCAAAAGCTTCCACTATAAATGCACTAGCCTACAATGCACGCTATGCGTGCGGTTTAATTTAATACTTACAATTATTCTAGCTATTTGGGCGTTGTACAGACTAATGATCTGTTCTGTTCAACTTATTTTTACTTATTTTCAGATAACTAAAAATAAGTTCAGATTAGAAAAAATAAGTTAAGATAAGAAAAAATCAGTTTAGTTCAGGAAAAATAAATTAAAAAGAACAAACCTATTACTTTTCCCTCTCACAAAACAATTTCTCAAAAAATAAGTTCAAATTAGAAAAAATAAGTTTAGATTAAAAAAAATAAATTAAGGTAAGTTCAAATAATTAAAAATAAGGTGAACAGAACATACCATAAATTGTAGAATTGTAATGGAATAATAATAAGCGTGCTTACAAAAAGTGAACAAAATGGAGTTACTTATTAATATAAAATATCTGCACAACCATGATATAACAACATTTAATAAGTTTAATTGATTTTCTTAAAAAGTCGCACGCACTCAACAGACCAAGAGACTTCTACTTTTACTCCCATTTTTAGACCCTATTTTTTTTTACTTATTTCAATGGTACATAAGTTCAGTTAAGTTAAGTTTAGTTCAATTCAGTTACCTAACCTAATATTCTTCTCTCATAAAATAATCATTTCAGTTCAGTTTAGTTTAGTTCAACTCAGCTCAGCTCAGCTCCAATTAAGTCCAAAAAACAAAGCCTAACTCTTTTTACTGATTTTTAACCGTGGAATTGGGTGTTTCATCTTCTAAATTATATCTTTCTTCCGTATTGTTCATTTACCGAAACTAACAATTTTTCATTTTCAATTAATTTCTACTCTCTTTTTAGTTGAAGATTGAAATGGAAGTTCAAAATTATGAAGGCAATTTTTATTTTTATGATTGTAATTAATCCTTTTTTTTTCAAAAACTAATTGTTAAACGAATTGAATCTATATATTTTCTTGCATGAAAATAGAAAACTATCCTTTTTTCACGAAAGACTAAGTAGATCGAATTCTGTAAAATTAAACACAGTCCCTTTATTAAGTTTAGTTGAGTGAACCACTAATTTAAATAGTGAGATGTTTATATGTGGATTAAATTCTAAAAAACATTTTTACTCAAAAAACACTAAAAATAGGAAGTTGTTATTTGAGATAAAATAAGTTCACGAAAAAACCTCTTGTGATTTTAAAAATTATATAGTGTATTTTTGTCAAAAATTAAAAAGGATCAAATTATACACTCTTTTTTTGCTATAGAATGTCAATTTCTATAGCAAATTTGTTTTAAAAAAAAACAATCAAATACTTCGTATTACAATCACTCATTCTTATAAAATCGCAAGTTTGGGTAATTATTACAATCAATTTTCTTAATTTTATTGATTTCCGTCAATATCATTTGGCCTTGTGTAACAATCACAACACTATAAAAACAATTTCCTTAATTTATCCAATTGCTATAAAAAGAATCAATTTCTATAAAGTATTTTAGGTTGTAATATTTGAAATTATCATGATTATTACTATAGAACATGATTGTTATTCAATTGATTGCAGCTTTAATATAGGTAGTGATTTTGTTGTACTTGATTGGGTCTTAGCAATTTTGAAATGCATTGGTTTAGGTATTAGTTGAGGTTTGAGGGTAAAAAGTAATTTACTTGGACACTGTCACCACCGCCATGCCTCCCCTCTTAAATAGAGATATATTCGACGTCTAAGTATATTTCCAAAAGAAAAAATAAAGGGATTTTTCCCTATATACCCCTGATTTTTCGCTTAATAACTCATATACCCTCGTGTTTTTAGAAACAACTCATATACCCCTCACGTTAGAGAAAATAGCAAAAATACCCTTAATGATGCCAAAAGTCGTTAAATCTTTAACACTGTTAGTCTTTAAGTCAATTAGCCCCCTAATTCATCCCACTTAACTATAATATATTATATCTCCTCCTAATACATCTTTAATTAAGCCGAAAGAAAAAGAAAAAGAAAAAAAACCTCCATTGTTCATTTGTTCACTATTGCTCGTGCTCCATTCTTCTTTTCCCCTTTTTGTCTCCCAATCACCATTAACTTAACATAAATTCCCCTAAAATACCCCATACTCCTCCTTCCTCCTTCCTACCTCCACCACAACCACCATCATCCCTTCTCTCTCCCCATCTTCCCATTTCAACCACCATAACCATAGTTGCTGCAACACCCCCTCCGCCTCCCCTGCACTACAACCCCCATCTTTTCGCCACATCCACCTTATCCATCACCCTTCAGGAAACCAACTTTGAACCAATTTCGAACATAGTCAACCAAAGTCGAATGCGAAACCCAAAATCGAGCCCAGATTTCGACCCAAGTTGTACCCAAAATTTGACCCAATTTCGTAGATGCAATTGCACGAAAACAACAACAACAACAACAACAACAACAACAACAACAAC